>JBAMBR010005301.1:0-112948 GCA_037044475.1 Zaprionus obscuricornis | reverse complement strand
ATTACGCGATTTAGTTGTATATTTTTAATATCACTGTGGACAAATAAGGACATCATCCATAAGTAGCAACTGTCACATAGACTTTTATTTTTTTATAGTTATGTTAAGAAATGCTGCTGTCACAATTCAAAAAAAAAAAAAATGTCAACAAATTTTTTTTTTTTTTTTTTTTTTTTGAAGAAAAAATATTTCTTTTCAATTTACAACATAAATTCTTGATCAAAATCTGCCCATTGATTTCTTCATAAATGCCAATTCTCATTGTTTACTTTAAAAAGTTTAGACAGAATCCGACTTAGCCAAGTACAGCAAAGTTTTAACTTTTGCAACTTTAATAATATTTTGACAAAAATTATTAAATATACCACAGGCAATTTTTTGACAATTTCTTAACATATTTTTGAAACTTTGTCGTCGTATTTTGTTGTTTACTTAGCTTTTATATAATTATTTGTTTACATAGGAGAAACATGTAGAAGCAGTAGGGAAAAAAATAAAACTTTTGCTATAAAGTTATTATAAAATGTTCTCAACATGCTTAGCTTATATATATATATATAGATTATAAAAAGTTTTAGCAAAGAATAAGTTATTCATTATATAAAAACAAAATTATATAAACGGTAAAATTAAAAAAAATAAATAAAAATGTGATAATGATGACGACAGAAAAAATTCCATTTGAAATTCTCAATCCCTTTAATGTATTAAAATAATATGTTGATGCTTTAAGCGATTTAATTAAAAATGGCAAATAAAAAAAAAATACGAAGCTTATACTATGATGAAGAATTGAATTACATTAAGCAACTGTCTCGCATGTGAAATGAACTTTTATTATTTCATGCGCTGAAGTGAAATGAATTTTCATTAGCAGACAATTAGCGCACATCAAAACTCATTTACAATGCTCACTCGCAATGTATTTAATAGAACTAATTATGAAAAAATAAAACCCTGTGAATAGTGAAGCGAGGGGAATGTTCAGAAAAGTTTTCATTTCTTTCTATTTATCTTGTTATATTTAGCAGGTAAGCAGCTGCTAAATGAAAATGAATGCGAGGCTCATTAGCAGAGCACGCACATGTATGAACTTTTTCCCCAAGAATCAGACATACATAGTATGACACATGGACAACCACATGTAGATACGAAACATACACACACACACATATATATACAGGGACATGTATACTAGTATATATATATAGTATATATTGATGCATAATCCACTTTTGAAAAGGGTGCAGAATCAGGATCAGAAACAAGTGACGGTAAAGAGAGATGGGGCAGAATCAGACGCCAAACTTTATCCTTTATATGGCAAACGAAAAATTTACGTGCGCAGTAAGAGATATAAATATGAAAAAGAAGTGAGATGGGTAAAAAAAAGTAGGGAGAAAGAGAGTAAGAGGGAGAGAGCCAAAAGATATATGTTTTCAGCATACACTATATGTATATCCGCTGTATGTGTAACTAATATCGATAGTCACAACGTTAAAGTTGTGCAACATGCTGAGCTGTTCGCACGTTTAACTTTCAATCGAATGCAAATAATGAGTAACACGTAAGTTAGCGTGCCGCATTTAAAGGTACCGTACCACCTGCAACGTCTGTATCCTACATACATACATGCATACAATATAACATGTCATAAACACACGCCATATATGCCATATACATAAATATAAAATATAGCATACAGCTGACTAAACAGCCAACTAAGAACAGACTGCAACAGACATACACACACACACACGGGCACACATATGTAGCATGTTGTCGTTTAACATTTTCCGCATAAATAGATTTTTAACTAATTTATAAACAAGTATGGAAAAGCGGAAAATTACGCTCACATGCACTCAACAACAATAACAAGAAAAACAACGTTGACGACAACAACAACATTATAAACTCTGTTTATGTTTATGTTGATAACTCAATTGGGTCAGTTACTCTAATCATGTTGCAACGTTAATTACCAGTTAGAGCGTTTTGGGTTTAAAACATACTTGCGATGCAAAGCAAAGATATATGTACTATGTATGCAGAGTGCTCATTTATTCGTTTGCAAGTTGATCAATTGAAACTGCAATTGCAGTTTCAATCTATGCTAATTTAAATTGATTTTTATAATTAGTTGCCATTGACACTGCCATTTTTTTTTTTCCTGCTGTATCTCGTTTAAGCTCGTTTCAAAAGAAATGTCTTTTAATGGATTATATTCTGGAGAATTTTCTTTTTTTTTTCACTCTTTGAATTTGCGCACAGACACACATACACACACACAGTGCAGATGAGCTAAGCATATAACGTATACGACGTGTTGTGCAATCTAATCGAATTATTAACTACATGACCGACATTCTATGTTGCCTTGAAATACACACACACACACACATATACATACAGAGAGCAAATACATATACACTGTGCAAATACACGCAATCATTTATAAAGACATTTTTGCATTTTCTATTGTTGCTATTATTTGTCTATGTATATGTGACTATGTGTATACAGTATGTTCTTGTATTTATGTTTGAATTTGATTCTGTATTTTCTATTGCCCGGAAGCAATAGCATAAAAAGGTTTAGTTTCGCCATTGTTCGACATTCCATGTGGCAACTTTGCATAGTCGTCTAATAATAATAATAATAAAATATTAATAGCATTAAGTATTGTTGCCATCGCATACCAACGAACTGATTGCTCCAAATTTCCCTTAGCTATTCATATTGCCCATGAGCTATTGTTCGTCAAATATACGTAGTGCACACATGCACATACTAACACACACAAACACACACAGAATTAGATACACATATAAAAATACTCACACACACATAGAGAAAAGGCAATAGAAATAATTGAAATGTGCGAACATTTCCGCCAATAATTTGTCGTATTCGTTTAGGATTACATCATTGTGACTATGTGGGCGTGTCATGGGTGTGATAAAGGATATAGAATAAATGTTATATAGATTACTTAACCAAAACGAAATGTGTTTGACAAAAGACTCTCGCATAATACTAATAATTGTGTCAGCATGCGATAATATCAATCAATTTATGGACGGACTATTATTATTCTTAAAGATTTGTTTACGATAGCAGCCATAGTGAAAGAGAAATTCATAGAGTGAGAGCGACAGAGAGAGAGAGAAAGGGAATAAAATCAGATATAAATCCATTATTCTAATTAATTTTCGGTTTTATTTTCTGCATTAAGTATTTTATTTGCCATTTTTTCTCGTTATTTATTTTTTTTTAATTTCATTTTCTAAGAGTTTCATTCGTATGTAATATATATATATATATACTATATATATTTCTATAAAATCGAGCTGAAAATTTTTCACTTGACAAACAAAAAGCTAAAGCTTAACAATTGAATTTAATTAGCTGGAATTAAATACGACCAACAGCAATCTGTATTTCTGCTACTGCTTCTGTCTATGTCTGTGTCTATGTCTGTGTCTGTATGTGGTTATCCTTGCATGTTTATGCATGTATGTATGTGTGTGACTGAGTGGTATTTGTGCATGTTGTTGGCAGTTTCCTGTCTTATTATGGGAACAGCCGCAAAACAAATGAGCGTCACGCTCGGGAGCAATGCGCCCTATGGTAGCCTGACCATAAATTGGGTCACAAATATAAACCGCAGAAAAGGGAATGCTAGCACAACACAAATACTCATACTTGTGCAAACACGCATGCACTCAGACATTCGCATACTCTTGGATATGTAGAAATGCACTTTAGCCGCTTAGGGACAACGTCTGCTACCTTTTCACACCTCGATATGCCCATTATGCTCGACCACAGTGTCCGCAAAATGTTTGTATAGGTGTTGCCATATAATTGCACAGGACACATGATGTCTGTTTGTTTGTTCAGAGACTGTGCACTCGGTTTGTCTCTGAGTGTACTTGTCTCGCTGCGCGTCTGTATATATGTATGTGTGTGTGTGTGAAAGTGTCTGTCTCTCTGTCTCACTGAATGAGTCAGGTAGGGTGAGCAATTGAAAATGGCAGGTAATTTCTGATTTTTATGTTGTCTGCAATTTCAGTTTTCCCTGATATGAGTCCATGAATCTACCAGTCTCATTTTTTCCCCTTTTTGCTAGGGTCAGATGGCAGAAAAAGATTTTTCAATGCGCAGTCCAAGGGTTTCAATAAACCCAAAAGGCTCCCGTTTTATTGACCATAAAATGTGCGGCCGTCGCTTTTTTTTTTGCTTTCATTTTTTCGTTCTGCTCTTTTCGTTCTGCTCTTTTCTGTTCATTTTTCATATTTTGTTTTTTTCTTTTTCTGTAACTCATTTTTGTTGTTACTTTCATTAGGTTTTTTTTTATGGTCGCGTTGTTGGATTTGTTGCCATTGCTCTATCCTCATGTTGAGCTTGAGATTTGCTGTAGCAACTATTACAAGGAGCAAGGCGTCACGTTGGGTCGTAAGTTGAGCATGTAATTGCAGCACAACAATGAGCGATTATGTGCATAAGGACAAGACATACGATCCCTGCATGATACGCAATGTGTACAATGTATTTTTCACATCACTTTACACTGAAAGTGTGCTATAAAATATCCACACACACACACACATGCATAGTAACAGTGGATACTTTGCATAGACTCTTACTGCATTTATGTAACTCAATAACTATTTATCATTTATCTGTTATCTGTTATCTCTGCCATCCGTTGGCATTCTCAATAGTTGTTCATCGAAACGATGCTAATCCATTGTTGCACAACATAGCATGTGAATATGCTGAGAATAAGAATACATTGTACTTGTAGCTGTTGTGGCTCTAGCTGAAGCTGTAGAATATAAAATGTTCTAAGCAATAGAAAAAAAAAATTCAGTTGTTGCAAAATATCCAGTTGAAATGGACTCATTTCACTTTTAGTGCCATAAAACAAGTGCAGCTGCGCGAGTCTGTGTCTAAGTGTAAATTCGTCTGTGTGTCTGCATGTTTCAGTGTATATATGTGTGTGTGTGCGATGCTGGTGCTGGTGTGTCAATAGAAGTGCACTTGAGATAGTGTGAGTTAGCTGAAGCACAGACTCCTAACGTTTGCCGCTCGTTTATACACGTTGCCCGCTCAAATTGCTTTGCATTGCACTGCGAATGAGAAGTGAAAAAAAAAAAAACGAAAGAAAGAAAACGACATACGGCATACACGGCATAAAATCGATGGCAGCTACTCGCAGTTAAAGTGTGATATAGTAGCAGTTGCAGCTGTACTCGTACTCGTATATGCAGATTCAAAAAGAAGTCGACAGACTAGACCCATTGACTAAACATAAGAAGAGCGAGAGAGAGAGAGAGAGAGAGAGATGAAGAGATTCTGGATGGCTATGTGAAATTTTGCAATCAGCTTAAGTCAACTGCCGGCACTGTGGCTCACATACAAGTGGCAAACAAGCAAAGCTAAGAGCTGCTTCAACAGCTAATTATACTGCAATCCGGCTGTTGATATACCAATATCGAATATTCTCAATCCTCAAACTTCGGTGACATGCCATAGCAATAGCATATCAAATTGACTGAGAAATCCATCAGTCAGAGCATAGAGCATTTTCAAATTAACATAACTCTCATGCTATAGATATCTTCATGTTATTGTTAGCTCATAGTCGAACATGAATATGAATTTGTGCATATACTATATACATATGTTGAGTTATGTATATGTATGTGTATCTAACTAATTGTCTCTGTGGTTACAATCAGCACGTTTCACAATTATCAATCTAAAGACAATTATCATGGCAAACTAAAGTGAGTTGTCAATGTGTTTCGAATTTTGATTTAAGTTAACTAACAGCTCAAAACTGGGTCACATATGACAGTAGCACAGGTTCACAAAACCTGAAAGGACATTGAAGCGAAAGAAAATTTTAATAACTTTTATGCAAAAAATGTAATGTCCAAGCTAGACCCTTAACGTAAGGCCAGTTGGCCAATTTATATTTTGTAACCACAAATTGTCTAGCTATGTGTGTGTGTAGAAACAAAAGGACATGCCAAAGAAGCCAGATAAAAAAGCTTTATTTCGTAGGGTAGTTTGACTATGACTTGTTGGACATAAATTCAACTCTCTATAAAAAAGTGTTATAATAATCCTATAAAAAATCTAAATAGATTTTTACGTAAATGTTAAAGTAGATGACTAAAAAATACCCTGTTAATTAGCACACACTTTAACATTTGCTTAAAAATCTTTTTTCAGATTTTTTTTTATCCGATTATTATAACACTTTTTATAGAGAGTTGATTATGTCCGACAAGTCATAGTCAAACTACCCTACGAAATAAAGCTTTTTTATCTCAGCTTCTTTCACATGTCCTTTTTGTACTTTCTACACACACACACACATAGCTAGACAATTTGTGGTTACAAAATATAAATTGGCCAACTGGCCTTACGTTAAGGGTCTAGCTTGGACATTACATTTTTTGCATAAAAGTTATTAAAATTTTCTTTCGCTTCAATGTCCTTTCAGGTTTTGTGAACCTGTGCTACTGTCATATGTGACCCAGTTTTGAGCTGTTAGTTAACTTAAATCAAAATTCGAAACACATTGACAACTCACTTTAGTTTGCCATGATAATTGTCTTTAGATTGATAATTGTGAAACGTGCTGATTGTAACCACAGAGACAATTAGTTAGATACACATACATATACATTACTCAACATATGTATATAGTATATGCACAAATTCATATTCATGTTCGACTATGAGCTAACAATAACATGAAGATATCTATAGCATGAGAGTTATGTTAATTTGAAAATGCTCTATGCTCTGACTGATGGATTTCTCAGTCAATTTGATATGCTATTGCTATGGCATGTCACCGAAGTTTGAGGATTGAGAATATTCGATATTGGTATATCAACAGCCGGATTGCAGTATAATTAGCTGTTGAAGCAGCTCTTAGCTTTGCTTGTTTGCCACTTGTATGTGAGCCACAGTGCCGGCAGTTGACTTAAGCTGATTGCAAAATTTCACATAGCCATCCAGAATCTCTTCATCTCTCTATCTCTCTCTCTCTCTCGCTCTTCTTATGTTTAGTCAATGGGTCTAGTCTGTCGACTTCTTTTTGAATCTGCATATACGAGTACGAGTACAGCTGCAACTGCTACTATATCACACTTTAACTGCGAGTAGCTGCCATCGATTTTATGCCGTGTATGCCGTATGTCGTTTTCTTTCTTTCGTTTTTTTTTTTTTCACTTCTCATTCGCAGTGCAATGCAAAGCAATTTGAGCGGGCAACGTGTATAAACGAGCGGCAAACGTTAGGAGTCTGTGCTTCAGCTAACTCACACTATCTCAAGTGCACTTCTATTGACACACCAGCACCAGCATCGCACACACACACATATATACACTGAAACATGCAGACACACAGACGAATTTACACTTAGACACAGACTCGCGCAGCTGCACTTGTTTTATGGCACTAAAAGTGAAATGAGTCCATTTCAACTGGATATTTTGCAACAACTGAATTTTTTTTTTCTATTGCTTAGAACATTTTATATTCTACAGCTTCAGCTAGAGCCACAACAGCTACAAGTACAATGTATTCTTATTCTCAGCATATTCACATGCTATGTTGTGCAACAATGGATTAGCATCGTTTCGATGAACAACTATTGAGAATGCCAACGGATGGCAGAGATAACAGATAACAGATAAATGATAAATAGTTATTGAGTTACATAAATGCAGTAAGAGTCTATGCAAAGTATCCACTGTTACTATGCATGTGTGTGTGTGTGTGGATATTTTATAGCACACTTTCAGTGTAAAGTGATGTGAAAAATACATTGTACACATTGCGTATCATGCAGGGATCGTATGTCTTGTCCTTATGCACATAATCGCTCATTGTTGTGCTGCAATTACATGCTCAACTTACGACCCAACGTGACGCCTTGCTCCTTGTAATAGTTGCTACAGCAAATCTCAAGCTCAACATGAGGATAGAGCAATGGCAACAAATCCAACAACGCGACCATAAAAAAAAACCTAATGAAAGTAACAACAAAAATGAGTTACAGAAAAAGAAAAAAACAAAATATGAAAAATGAACAGAAAAGAGCAGAACGAAAAGAGCAGAACGAAAAAATGAAAGCAAAAAAAAAAGCGACGGCCGCACATTTTATGGTCAATAAAACGGGAGCCTTTTGGGTTTATTGAAACCCTTGGACTGCGCATTGAAAAATCTTTTTCTGCCATCTGACCCTAGCAAAAAGGGGAAAAAATGAGACTGGTAGATTCATGGACTCATATCAGGGAAAACTGAAATTGCAGACAACATAAAAATCAGAAATTACCTGCCATTTTCAATTGCTCACCCTACCTGACTCATTCAGTGAGACAGAGAGACAGACACTTTCACACACACACACATATACAGACGCGCAGCGAGACAAGTACACTCAGAGACAAACCGAGTGCACAGTCTCTGAACAAACAAACAGACATCATGTGTCCTGTGCAATTATATGGCAACACCTATACAAACATTTTGCGGACACTGTGGTCGAGCATAATGGGCATATCGAGGTGTGAAAAGGTAGCAGACGTTGTCCCTAAGCGGCTAAAGTGCATTTCTACATATCCAAGAGTATGCGAATGTCTGAGTGCATGCGTGTTTGCACAAGTATGAGTATTTGTGTTGTGCTAGCATTCCCTTTTCTGCGGTTTATATTTGTGACCCAATTTATGGTCAGGCTACCATAGGGCGCATTGCTCCCGAGCGTGACGCTCATTTGTTTTGCGGCTGTTCCCATAATAAGACAGGAAACTGCCAACAACATGCACAAATACCACTCAGTCACACACATACATACATGCATAAACATGCAAGGATAACCACATACAGACACAGACATAGACACAGACATAGACAGAAGCAGTAGCAGAAATACAGATTGCTGTTGGTCGTATTTAATTCCAGCTAATTAAATTCAATTGTTAAGCTTTAGCTTTTTGTTTGTCAAGTGAAAAATTTTCAGCTCGATTTTATAGAAATATATATAGTATATATATATATATTACATACGAATGAAATTCTTAGAAAATGAAATTAAAAAAAATAAATAACGAGAAAAATGGCAAATAAAATCTTAATGCGAAAATAAACCGAAAATTAATTAGAATAATGGATTTATATCTGATTTTATTCCCTTTCTCTCTCTCTCTGTCGCTCTCACTCTATGAATTTCTCTTTCACTATGGCTGCTATCGTAAACAAATCTTTAAGAATAATAATAGTCCGTCCATAAATTGATTGATATTATCGCATGCTGACACAATTATTAGTATTATGCGAGAGTCTTTTGTCAAACACATTTCGTTTTGGTTAAGTAATCTATATAACATTTATTCTATATCCTTTATCACACCCATGACACGCCCACATAGTCACAATGATGTAATCCTAAACGAATACGACAAATTATTGGCGGAAATGTTCGCACATTTCAATTATTTCTATTGCCTTTTCTCTATGTGTGTGTGAGTATTTTTATATGTGTATCTAATTCTGTGTGTGTTTGTGTGTGTTAGTATGTGCATGTGTGCACTACGTATATTTGACGAACAATAGCTCATGGGCAATATGAATAGCTAAGGGAAATTTGGAGCAATCAGTTCGTTGGTATGCGATGGCAACAATACTTAATGCTATTAATATTTTATTATTATTATTATTAGACGACTATGCAAAGTTGCCACATGGAATGTCGAACAATGGCGAAACTAAACCTTTTTATGCTATTGCTTCCGGGCAATAGAAAATACAGAATCAAATTCAAACATAAATACAAGAACATACTGTATACACATAGTCACATATACATAGACAAATAATAGCAACAATAGAAAATGCAAAAATGTCTTTATAAATGATTGCGTGTATTTGCACAGTGTATATGTATTTGCTCTCTGTATGTATATGTGTGTGTGTGTGTGTATTTCAAGGCAACATAGAATGTCGGTCGTGTAGATTAATAATTCAATTAGATTGCACAACACGTCGTATACGTTATATGCTTAGCTCATCTGCACTGTGTGTGTGTATGTGTGTCTGTGCGCAAATTCAAAGAGTGAAAAAAAAAAGAAAATTCTCCAGAATATAATCCATTAAAAGACATTTCTTTTGAAACGAGCTTAAACGAGATACAGCAGGAAAAAAAAAAATGGCAGTGTCAATGGCAACTAATTATAAAAATCAATTTAAATTAGCATAGATTGAAACTGCAATTGCAGTTTCAATTGATCAACTTGCAAACGAATAAATGAGCACTCTGCATACATAGTACATATATCTTTGCTTTGCATCGCAAGTATGTTTTAAACCCAAAACGCTCTAACTGGTAATTAACGTTGCAACATGATTAGAGTAACTGACCCAATTGAGTTATCAACATAAACAGAGTTTATAATGTTGTTGTTGTCGTCAACGTTGTTTTTCTTGTTATTGTTGCTGTTGTTGTTGTTGTTGTTGAGTGCATGTGAGCGTAATTTTCCGCTTTTCCATACTTGTTTATAAATTATTTAAAAATCTATTTATGCGGAAAATGTTAAACGACAACGTGCTACATATGTCTGTATGTCTGCGCATGTGTGTGTGTCTGTTGCACACGTTCTTAGTTGGTTGTTTAGTCAGCTGTATGCTATATTTTATATTTATGTATATGGCATATATGGCGTGTGTTTATGACATGTTATATTGTATGCATGTATGTATGTAGGATACAGACGTTGCAGGTGGTACGATACCTTTAAATGCGGCACGCTAACTTACGTGTTACTCATTATTTGCATTCGATTGAAAGTTAAACGTGCGAACAGCTCAGCATGTTGCACAACTTTAACGTTGTGACTATCGATATTAGTTACACATACAGCGGATATACATATAGTGTATGCTGAAACATATCTTTTGCCTTTCTCTCTCTGTGTCTCTCTTGCTCTCTTTCTCCCTACTTTTTTGTACCCATCTCACTTCTTTTTCATATTTATATCTCTTACTGCGTACGTAAATTTTTCGTTTGCCAAATAAAGGATAAAGTTTGGCGTCTGATTCTGCCCCATCTCTCTTTACCGTCACTTGTTTCTGATCCTGATTCTGCACCCTTTTCAAAAGTGGATTATGCATCAATATATACTATATATATATACTAGTATACATGTCCCTGTATATATGTGTGTGTGTGTATGTTTGGTATCTACATGTGGTTGTCCATGTGTCATACTATGTATGTCTGATTCTTGGGGAAAAAGTTCATACATGTGCGTGCTCTGCTAATGAGCCTCGCATTCATTTTCATTTAGCAGCTGCTTACCTGCTAAATATAACAAGATAAATAGAAAGAAATGAAAACTTTTCTGAACATTCCCCTCGCTTCACTATTCACAGGGTTTTATTTTTTCATAATTAGTTCTATTAAATACATTGCGAGTGAGCATTGTAAATGAGTTTTGATGTGCGCTAATTGTCTGCTAATGAAAATTCATTTCACTTCAGCGCATGAAATAATAAAAGTTCATTTCACATGCGAGACAGTTGCTTAATATAATTCAATTCTTCATCATAGTATAAGCTTCGTATTTTTTTTTTATTTGCCATTTTTAATTAAATCGCTTAAAGCATCAACATATTATTTTAATACATTAAAGGGATTGAGAATTTCAAATGGAATTTTTTCTGTCGTCATCATTATCACATTTTTATTTATTTTTTTTTTAATTTTACCGTTTATATAATTTTGTTTTTATATAATGAACAACTTATTCTTTGCTAAAACTTTTTATAATCTATATATATACATATAAGCTAAGCATGTTGAGAACATTTTATAATAACTTCATAGCAAAAGTTTTATTTTTTCCCTACTGTTTCCACATGTTTCTCCTATGTAAACAAATAATTATATAAAAGCTAAGTAAACAACAAAATACGACGACAAAGTTTCAAAAATATGTTAAGAAATTGTCAAATAATTGCCTGTGGTATATTTAATAATTTTTGTCAAAATATTATTAAAGTTGCAAAAGTTAAAACTTTGCTGTACTTGGCTAAGTCGGATTCTGTCTAAACTTTTTAAAGTAAACAATGAGAATTGGCATTTGTGAAGAAATCAATGGGCAGATTTTGATCAAGAATTTATGTTGTAAATTGAAAAGAAATATTTTTTCTTCAAAAAAAAAAAAAAAAAAAATTTGTTGACATTTTTTTTTTTTTTGAATTGTGACAGCAGCATTTCTTAACATAACTATAAAAAAATAAAAGTCTATGTGACAGTTGCTACTTATGGATGATGTCCTTATTTGTCCACAGTGATATTAAAAATATACAACTAAATCGCGTAATACAGTCTTCATTGTTCTATTGTTTATGTCGCCTTTGTTTTTGACATATTCAATATTAAAGGCTAGTGTAGATATTTATTACGCATACGCTCCATAAACCGCATGCAATCGAGCAACAATGTTGTAGGATGCGAGCGTATGTAATAAAAATGAAGTTCATAAAAGCTTACGGCTGACGCAACGACTCATGGATGACGATTGAGGGCTGAGGGTTAACGGATGGTTGATGGTAGTGAGCTGACAGTCTGATGGCCGATCAAACAGTAAATTACAGTAGCATCGACAGCAACAACAAGAAAAACAAGTAATTCGGTGGATAAATGAATCTTTTCAGTGGTAAAGGATAATTTAACGACTGCACTATGAACATAAACCTGGTAATACTAAAGCCAGACAACAGAAGGTAAACCAATAAACCAATGCAGAATGACAATCGATGCTTCTGCATCTGCTGAACACATTGAGCGACTTTAAAATCAGCTCATCCCCATTTCAATCATTCTCTGAATATTTAATATTTAGTAGACTTACCGTGCTGCCCTCATAACCATTTGTCAGCAGTTGAATGTCAATTTCAAAATCCAGATCCACTTTACTTGTTGTCAGTTGCAACGGTAAATGATCGGCGGCCATAAGCAGCGAACTGTGATTGCGACGGCTGACATCGACAGCGCTACCACTGTTTGACTCGCTGCTGCTACTGATGCTGGTGAATGGACTGCTGTGATTGGTGGTTTTATTGTTGCCATCATGAAGGCTTCCATGGGTTGCTGTTGCTGCTGCAGCGGCTGCTGCTGCCAAAGCTGTAATGGCCGCCGTTGCGGCATTCATAGCATTTGTCATATTGTTGCAAATGGATTGGGTTATGTGAATGGAAGGGAAGGGGAAATGGGATTGGGAAAACAATAGTTTAACAAGATTCTTTCACAGTATTTTCAGTCTGCGTTAATAGTATGCTGTGCACGACTTTCCGTTCTCAGAACCAACAATTAGTTGCCAGGCAACTATGCCTCGGCATTTTGTATTTGTCTTGATTGTAATTTATTTTTCAGCACAGAAAATTCTTTTAATAATTTTGTTGTTCTATTTTAACTGCAAATCCATCGATGGTCATTAAATGGGCCGGTTCATTTTTACGATTTTGACCATATATAAGCTATAATTATTCTAATGCATTTCTTCGTAGACACTGTGTAATTTATAGGTAATTGAACTTTAACTAGTCATCGTCATGGAACACATTTCAGCCAATGATAATTGCATATTTTAAGGGTATTTTTTCATATGTGGAGTGTGGAGTCATTTATTATAGATTGAGACCTAGTTGTGTGTCTTTTAGTGTGCATACACATATATGTTGCAAGTTTGCAAACGTTGTAATTACTTCAATTATCGAATTATTGCCAATTGCTAACTGTAAACTGTACACTGTAAACTGTTGACTGTTAACTGTAAATTTTGTAAACTTTACAATTTGGCTCAGTAGAACGTGCTATGAATTATTTTGTCTGCATTCGATTTTTGTTTTTGTTTCTTGCTGTTGTTTATTTATTTTTTTTCGTGGAAAACAACTCGCGCGTGATAAGAACGTGATAAGAAACAGCGACTGTTGATCGAGAATCACACGTACATACGTATACGATAATCACACATACACACAAATAGACACACACACGCACACGCGAGTATTTGCGAAAGTGAACTGCTATGTGTCGGCAAAGTGCGTCGGCTGCTGATGTTGCTTTAGCTACTGCTTCTGCTACTGTTGAAGCGAATATTTGCTGCTGTTGCTGCTGCTGCTGCCGCGCCGAACTGTGCGAATTGAAGGCTGAACGTTGACTGCCCGTTGACAGGCAGACAAACACGGGCAGGCAAACAGGCAAAGCATTCAAGTCACAGGCAGATAGGCAGACACAGGCAGGCACGCACGCACGACCGACCGAGCGAACGAACGTTGCCCGAGAATGATGGGACACGTATTACGTATGGGCATGCGAACGGGCGGGCAGAACGCAGGCGAATGCCGTGCGTTCATTTGCCAGTGCCGCACGGTATGCAACAAATTTGAGACGATTTTATACGCGACTAAATGCGAAGATGCCAACGATTCAACAGGATATGATATGAAACATAGGCGTACAAACTGCGCTGCGCATCGCAATACATGGCACTGAGAGAGCTTTGCCGAACGAGAGAGAGAGAGAGAACAACACAGAGAGCGCGTGTGAATATGAGTATGAGAGAGTTCATGCTCATTCGGCATAAGCACCTGTTGTACCATTGAAGCGTTTTATGAGCGATTTATTTGCGTTTCGCGCGCGACTTTTAGATGCCTATGCAATTTAGTCTCATTACCTACCGCACACAACCAGCACCAAGCACTGTCCAAAGCAACGCCGCTACGAGACGACAATCTGAAGTGCATGTAATGAAACTAAATTGCCAACGCTGACAAATTGCACTTGCATAGCAATTTTTCAATTTGCTCTAAGTTAAGCTAGCCTAAGCATTTATTTTGGCACACAACAGCTTTATCTTCCTATCACATGTTAATCTCTAATCTCTTCTGTCGTAAAGAAGAGTACAATAACGACTTAAAACCAGATATTCTGACGCAACCAGTCAATGTGCCGTGCCAGATCTGTATAAATGACGGGCTGTGATAGATCACAACGATTGGCCAACCGTTGCCCAGCCGATATAACGCCACGTAGCAGCCATACATCGTGTTCCTGCAACATGAGACCACCACCAGAATCGCCAGTGCATGGACCGCCACCTTGTCTATTGCTAGCACATATTGTTCGTGAAGTAACACGGCTTCCGCTCTCTGGTGATTTCAGACCCCTTAAGCATTCCGTCTCAGTTACAATATGCGTGTCAGTCATTTTTGCAATGCGAGTATTCGCATTACCCAACTCATCAGCACCCCAACCGGCCACATAGGATGTGTGACCCGACGGTAGTTGCAGCAAATAATTCTCATTCCATAGGCATATGGGCTTGATGAAGTCACCAAAACTGTTCGTGTAAGGGAAAACAAAACTTTGAAGAACTTTTGGAATTTTCCGGAGTTAGTCTGGTAAACTTACCTAACCGGAGACGAGAGTCGTAGTAGTGCAATATCCGCATCCGTATAGTTGTCGGGCGTATACTGTTCGTGAATGAGCACAACAGAAACTTGACGCAATTCACCCGCCGACACCAAATCTAGTGTGTTGCGTCCAAGCGAGACAGCTGCACGACTAGCGGGTAAGTCTCGACTACCGTAACGGAAACAATGCGCCGCCGACAACACTGTTGAAGCAGAGACTAACGTGCCGCCGCAAAAGAATGTGACGCCGTTCTCCACACGCTCGAACAGTGCAACCATCCAGGGCAACTGTCCACGGGCCACCTGTGCGCCATGAAAGATGAGCGGGGATGTGACGGCTTTCTCACGCCCACAAATGCCGCTAAGCTGCAAAAGTCCTTGACCTCCTGAGTTGCTGGGTATCGTAGCTGGTTGGGTTGGACGTGCTGTGGGTCGCTGAGTAGGTCTTGGCATTGTCGCTGGCTGTGGCTGTGACTGTGGCGATACAGGAGCTGGAGCTTGTGCTGGACGAAATACGGGTCTCTCTTGAGGTATTTCGGCTTCTTCAAAAGTTTGCTGCCAGGGCGGACGCTGTGGACGCTGAGGACGTTGAATGAACTGTGGTTGCTGCGGACCAAAACTTAACAATGGTATTGTTGTGGAGCGCAATGAATGCGATAGTGAGAGCGTCACACTACTAGGAGGATCTGCAAGACATTTTAATTTGTTACTCTTCACTAAGGTAAGGACTTAATGTAAAATTGCTTACATGGCGATGCTCTGCATAATGTAACATCGTTGATCATTAATAACGTCAACTTGGGTACAATTCCAGGTGTAGGAAAATCAACTCTATATTGTATTGGACGACCAGTGCGTAAATTGTATTTTGTAGTTTCCTCATCATCCCAAAGTGTTAAACTTCCCACGTAGCTCTAAAAAAAAAAAAACGTAAACAAGATAAAATCATTTTTATGCTTTGGATTTTATAGTTTCTTAGAGGGTTCCCCCTAGTGATAGAAGAAAACAATTACTCATCTAGACATCCAAGGCATTAGACTTATTCTGAAATATTGATAAGTACAATTCCCATGTCATTCATTTGGAATTTGCAAAAAGGAATAAAATAAATATCAAGCTGTGCCATCTAGTATCTTTATACTAATATATAAACATGGTAAAACCAACACCTTGTGGTTTTACTAATAGAATAACATAAAAAATAATACAAAAAAAAAAAAAACACAAACAAGATTTATGGCAGCACCCAAACAAATCGTATAAAACCGGTCCTACAACTTCTGAATCTGACTTGATCAAAGACTGGAGAATTGCGTAGAGTCATCCATCAATAATTGTATAGGTATTATTAAATAATACTTAAGATCTAAAGTATAATACACAAAGAAAGCGATAACTTAACAAAAGTCACACTTTAGTCTTTC
Organism: Zaprionus obscuricornis; assembly: GCA_037044475.1. NCBI lineage: Eukaryota > Metazoa > Arthropoda > Insecta > Diptera > Drosophilidae > Zaprionus > Zaprionus obscuricornis. Next base: position 96,017 of record JBAMBR010005301.1, on the reverse strand, counting down.
AATATTGACACAGAAAATCAATAAATTAAATCAATAATTTGAACTTAACAACCGGTAAAATGTTCGTATAACAATAATGAATTTAGTTTGTATACAAAAACTTAACATTTATAGTTAGCTGATAATAATAGTAGTTTTTTAATGACAAAAGAAATACAATTTTACTAAGCTGAGAAACTGGGACAGATAGGGAAAATCACAATCAATTCATCATCGTTTGAGGTCGATGTGTGATAAGAAAATGAAACAGAATATATAAATTTAATTCAGAAAATATTATAAGCACAATAACAATATTACAAAAAAAAAATAATCTAATTTATATTCATACTTTTACTTACGGTAGCTAGAAATCCAGGCTGTGAGAACTCAACCATAATTGTATTATCTTGATACTGTGGATCATGACGTATTGCAATGCGACCCACAAATTCGCGATTATATGACAAATATTCAAAGTATTGTGGACAGGCAATCGAAGGCACTTGTTGAGCCGAACTTGTGAGCAATAAAACGAAGAAGATACCAAAAGGCAGTATAAATAGCTGTGTCATATTCACTTGGTCCAGTTGAATACAGGTCCAATTCAATATAAAAAAAACCTGCAAAATCGTATGCGCGTATCAAGTAAGCAAAATCTCACTTCTGACCGCATTCAAAGAGCTCAAAACGATGACTGTCAAGTGTGAGATTCTGTTTGCACGAACGCATCGATCGGTTCGATCTTCTATTCGATGAGAGTTACTCAATTGAGACAAAACCTGATATTGCCTAAAAGTTTCTCTCACTCTCATTCTCTCTCTGTCTCTCTCGCAATATACACAAAATGTGAGAACTTTGTATACGAGACTCTCGCTTTGTATGTTTACTAAATGTATATTTTACTCTTCTTTGTTTGTATATTGAATAAGAGATTTATTATATATTTAGCATTGTTGAGCTTGTTTTTAGACTTAAACATTTAAAATAATACACGCTAAGCTATGACACTTGATTTGCATATAAATTACCCATTTATGACGTAGATGCGACTCGTGGATCTTCCGTAACTTTATCATATTAAAATACACGCTTATTAATTAATTATATATTTATTTATCTAAAAATTATCTACAGGAAGAAATTAAGTAAGAATTACATATGTATACACTGACTGATTCTGTCTCATTCTCTCTCTAGTTCCACATATTCTGACGCACCCATGTAATATGTTTGGCCACATCGGTATAAACGGTCGGTTTTGTAAGGTCACATGTACTGCCATTACGTTGACCTCCAGCTATGATTCCACGCAGTAACCAGATATTATTCTCTCTGAGCATTAGTCCACCACCGCCATCGCTTGCACAGGGACCAGAGCCTATTTTCTTGGCGCATATTGAATTGGATTGCACTAGACGAGCAGGCAGTTCTCGCAAGCAGTTGGATTCTGTCACAATATCAGTATCAGTTATTTTAGACAGTTTCGTATTGGCATTTCCCAGTTCATCTGCACCCCAACCGGCCACATAAGTTTTATAGCCTGATGGCAATTCTAGTGGATAATTCTCGTTCCACAGGCAAATGGGAACAATAAAATCGTTGAAGCTGAAAGAAGGAAAAACCAATAATTATATTTAATGTAAATTCTTCAAAAACTATTTTATACTCTCCTTACATTACTTGGGATGCTAGCCTGAGCAGGATTATATCCGACTTATAATCCGTGGGTTTGAATTGGTTGTGGATTAATAACTGTGAGACGTCTCGTAATTCACCATCTGAAATGGGATCGATGGTATTACGACCCAGGGAGACGACAGCATTGCTTGCAGGTAAATCGCGACCAGGAAGACGAAAACAATGTGCGGCTGATACAACTGTTGAGGATGAGATGAGTGTGCCGCCACAGAAGAAGAGCAGAGACAGATCTTCATTTCGTTCAAAGATACCGACCAACCATGGCAATTGTCCACGTTCCAGTGGCCTACCTCGAAAAATAAGTGGAGTTGTCGTAGCTCTTTCTCTTCCACAAATATCATTGAGTTGACCAGAATTAAACTGCTCTTGAGGCCTAGGCGCTACTCGAGTATCAAAATCGGTCACTGATTGTGGAGTTGGAGCCGGTTGAGGTTGAGGTTGAGGCTGTCGTTGTATAGGACGTTGCTGATACACCGGTTGCTCTTGTTGAACTGGCTGACGATCTGGCTGTTGAGCTGTCACAAACTGCAATTGGGGCTGTGGCTGAGACTGTGTTGGTAAATTCGAATTGGACAAAAAGGAAAGCGGCACCGTTGTGGAGCGTAGTGAATGTGACAATGAAATTGCTGTACGTGGTCGACCATCTAATAAAAAATATAAAAAAATGTTTAACGTTCTCATTTATATAAGTTGTGAAACTCGGTTTACTTACACTGCGCTGCACGGCAGAGTATCACATTGTTGAGCTTGATCTGTGTCACTTTTGGTGGAATATTTGGAATTGGAAAATCAACGCGATAGTTGATCGGTCGACCACTTCGAATATTCTCTTGATTTGCCTCTTGATCATCAAATAGTGATAAGCTGCCAACAAAACTCTGTAAATAAAATAGAGGAAGAGTGTTAACACTTCGATTCGTTAATGTGCAGAGTAAAATCTTGTAGGGGATCTACAATTCGCATGGCAAAACCAAGAAGAAGCTTTCTTTAAACTGGTTTCTGACTGTATAAAGAACATATATACAAATGATTATAGCCACTGGCACATTGATTCAGTCAATATTGCCAAAAAAAAAAAAAAAAAATAAAATAAAATAAAAAAAAAAAACAAATCAAAAAAATAAATAAATAAAGATTAAAATAAAGAAAATAAAAAACATGCATAAGTCCAAGAGTACAAGAAACATAAAAAAATATAATATAATCACATCTTCATCTTCAAGAGCATGATCTCTGCGTCTATTTATAAATTTTCTTCGAAATTCTGAACAAAAGCTCTGCTTTATTCTAAACATCTATTGACATAATCAATTATGCACATTATTAATTCACATATGGCTTGCACATTGTTTTGTAAATTGTATTTTTTCAAAGCAAATTGTGTTAGTGAAAGAGAGGGAAAAACACATAAGCAAGACATAGTGATAAGATTAGACAATTTGACATAGTTGGAAAATCACAATAATTATAATGATTCACTATTAACTATAAACATTACATTTTTACTATATATTGACACCTACCCAATCATATGCTCCACGCTGTGAGAACTCTACGAAAAGATTATTAGTCTCATAGAGTGGATCATGTCGGACAGAAATATGACCTATGTATTGATCATTATATGATAAGTATTCAAAATACTCGGGGCAATCATTGGGCGGCAAACGTTGAGCCAAGCCGCTGGATAATATCGAGATTAATAGCAGAAAAATGCCAACAAATTTAATTCCCTTTGTCATTGTATATAGCGTATTTCTTTATCACACAATACTAAACAATAATAATAAATAAAAAAAATAAAATAATACACGATTATTCCGTCACACAGAAACTACACTCGCGAAACGAACCCTTCCGAGTGTCTAACTAAAACACAATGCGGCCGATCTGCACGCAGCGAGATTCGAATAACGAATGGTTTAAATTTGTTTCAATTCATTCAGTTTGAATCTCAAAGCGTTGTTTATTGTTGAGCGTGTACCGATCGGAGCTCTACAACAAAACCGGATAGTTCGGAGAGTAAGCAACTGCGACTAAGTCAGTTTCCGTTTGAGAGACATTATTTAACTTATTCAAGCAACTTGTTACTTCTTAGAATGTGCATAAATCTAAAATATTCACAATTTTCCAAATTAAATTCAATGGGAAATTAAAATTTCATACTTAAGTTCTGGTATGAAAAATTCTATTCATTTTAAAAATTGTTTTTTTTTTATTTATTTTTTTTTTAAGTTCTAAATATTTTTTATATAATTTTTTTATAATGATTTTTTTTACTATTTTGATAATAATTGCTATTTAAAAAAATTTTTAAATTTTCTTATATACAATTTCATCAAATAGAAGAGCATTTAAAATTTGACATTATGTTTTAGACTCGACTTGTTAATCTTACTTGTAAATATTAATATTTCTTCCTATATTTTATTTTGCTTTATATAGTTGTCATAATACGTAGTTAAAGCTGACGTTCAAACTATTTATGGGCGTTTTTATTGAAATATTGATTTTGTCATTGGGCACATCTGCTGCAGCACGTGTCGTATCAAAATATAAGTATAATATGTGCCGATATCTTATCTTATATTTTCACTTATCCAAGCCAAGTGTTTGGCAAGATCACAGTAGAGCACATACTGCTCTTGATTACAGTGTCCGGCTGAATTGCGTTCGCCCAGAGAGACAATTCCTCGAAGTAACCAACGATTATTCCGTTTTATCATTAAGCCACCACCAGAATCTCCAAAGCAGGGACCAGAACCATCTAAATTGCCAGCACACAGTGCACGTTGTAGGACCTTTTGTACCTTCCACTTGGCTGCACATTCCGTTTCGGTGGCAATCTTAGCCTCAGCCACACGTGGAAAACGTGTCATAATATTACCAACTTCATCAGTTCCCCAACCGGCTATCGATCCAATTTCAGACTCAATCGTCGTTGTAGATGTTTCCCATAGGCAAATCGGATGAATGATGTCGTTAAAGCTAAAAGATAACAATAAGTAGATGAAAAATTCATGAAACGCAAATAAACCTACATTATGGGCTTATCGACAGTGACTAGTGCTATATCTGCATCGGGTTGAAGCTGATGCCGTGAAGAATATTCTGGATGTATCTTTATGCGCATCACTTCGCGCATCTCAGCTCCATCCTCATTATAATTGTCCAAATCATAGCGACCCACGGCCACAGTAACTCGATCTTCATTCTTCTTATAGACACAGTGAGCTGCCGTTATAATCAAACTGGTCGATATCAGGGATCCACCGCATCTAAATGCCAAGCCATAGGATTCCTTATGATAAATGGCCGATAGCCAAGGATATCGGCCACGTGGAAACTCTTCGCCTTTTTGTATAAAAGGCGCAGTTGTGCCCTCCTGACCACACACAAAAAATGGTGATCCCCTGGAACTAGGAATGAATCGATTAGTGTTTGTAATAATTGACGGTGCGGGGGTTACTGCTGGTAACGATGCTATAACTGAAATTGCTGTTGTCGCTGCTGTTGGCCAAACTGGCAGGAAAGGTAAAGTAGCACTTGTAGCAGGAGCGAATGATTGCCAAGGTGGTCGAATAGTGACCGTACTCGATGACTCTTCTTTGACCCAGTCGGCCAGTAGTTGTGGAATTGTATCTGCCGTCAGTTGTTTGCCAACGCCAACGGGCGCATCGATTACTAGAGTTTTAATCTCCACATCAGATGAAGATTGCCCAACTGGAAATGTGTTGACCACAACGGGTGGATTCAATTGGCGCGGTGACTGTTGACCATTGAGATTGATTTGGATCACGTAAAAGCGATTGAAATAACTGCTGGGCGGACCATCTGAAAATGAAACATCAAAGTAGATGAGGCAAATGTTACCCTGGGGACTACACTTACATTCTGTAGCTGTGCATAGAGTGACATCATTTAGGGCCATGCGGGTAAGTTTCGGCAGCACACCAGATGCATCTGGCCTAAGGCTAAGTCGAAATTTGGCAACATTTGGCAAGTTAGCTCGCACTGTTGCCTCATCAGGATACGGTAGAATGGCGCCTACAGCAGCTTGCTGGCGAATATGGAAAGTGAATTAGAAACAAGCTCTTTATGTTGCGAATATAACATACATCTTGTTGTCCCCTTTGTGAAAATCTAACATCGATGCGATTGCGGCCATTTTGCAATGCAATCGTCAACTCGCCTTGATATCCGCCAAAGCCATTCTGAATGTATTGAAAGTATGGAGAACATCGATTTTCCGGAAATTGCTGTGCTCTAATATATAATGTCCAATTCAGCAGCAGCAACAGCAATACCAAATGTTGAAAATTCATTTCAAGGTTTCAGCAAAATTCAGTAAAAATTTATCTATAAATTAAAGCTAGAGTTGCGATTCGTGTTAAATTCTATAATGCACACACGACAAGCGTCAATTGCGGAATATAACTGCAATCTATATATGCAGCTCCATTGCACTAGGTGAGTCGGATTAGTTGAGTAACAATCGGCGCCAGTATTGAGTTAATATGTTAAACAAACTGGAAATTCCACAATTGTATATCTGAATCTTAATCTGAATCTCTTCATTAACTGAAGTCTCAAAAGAGAGACATAAACAGAGAGAGAGAGAGAGACAGTTGAGTGAGAATTAATTGTTGGTAAACAAAGAATCGTCCCCATAATATACATAAACGTGGGAATTACTAGATAAACAGAGAAGGCAGCAGTTTGTTTATATTTTGTTTCTTATGAATAGTAAAAATATATAGATAATATAATATAATATAATATAATATAATATGACTTAATCTTAAACTGTTTATCTTACAATATTCTTCTCAATCCATGGAAGATGCCTGGCTAAATCACAGTAGATGACATATCGTGATAAATCACAGCCATTGCCGGCACGTTGAGCCAGTGAGACAATGCCACGCACAAGCCATCGATTGTTGCGCAGCACCATTAATCCACCGCCAGAATCACCCAGACAAGGACCATGACCTTCACTATTGCCAGCACATATTGTGCGTGGAGTTAGGAAATCTTTAGCTGAGACCATCTCGCGCAGACATTCCTCACGGGAAACAGGTTTCACATTAACAGTCATGGGAAAACGAGTTTGTTTAAAATTCATATCAATGCCCCAGCCAGCAACTGCTGCGGTTTCACTGTCATCGATACCCACCGAGGTGCTACTACTCCAAAGGCAAATGGGACGCACATATGTTGTAAATTGCACCGTTTCACTGAGCACCAAGAGTCCCATATCGCAATCGGGAACAAGATTACCAACAAAATCGGGATGTGTACGCACTGACTCGACAGCCATCAATGTGGCATCCTTTTCGGGATGCATTGTAACATCATGACGTCCCACATAAACACGCAATAGATTCGGTTGAAAGCCATAAATGCAATGTGCCGCTGTTATAACGGTACGAGCTGAGATTAAAGTTGTAACACATTTGTAGACGAGTTCAATTTTAATAGGATCGATATTGCTGTCATGATAGAGAGCTGCCAACCAGGGAAATCGTCCACGGGGCACATTCTCGCCACCATACTGCAAGCCAGTAAATCCTTCAACGCCACACTCAGCCGGCGGTGGATCATGTCGTGTATTGACAATCACAATTGGTTTCGGTGTTTGCTTTTTAATTGGCTGTTGGTTGTTATTGTTGTTGTTGTTGTTATTATTATTGTTGTTATTATTATTGTTGTTATTGTTGTTGTTGAGATTGTTGTTGACGTTGTTGTTGACATTGTTGTTCTTAACTGGCAAAAATGGATTGTTATTCCAACGATTTGTATATGTTGATACCGGAGCACTTGTCGGACGAACAGTAGTCGATGTAGGCGGAGTGTAAAATATTATTGGCTTCTTACTAATATAAAATGGTATCTTCACTGTAGTTGCTTCTATTCCATGAGAGCCTGGTCTGCCATATGTCGTCTGTGTTGATACAGACATGTGCAGTTCACGCGTTAATGTTGTTGAAGGAGCTCCATCTAGAAGAACAAACAGTCAAATATTTGAATATTCAATGATACAATGACATTATCTAAATGTCAATTATCTAAATAGAAATTATTATCACTTTCATAATATCTGATTATTCATTTAATTCACGATTATCATCATTAAATAATTAATTAATTAATGCTATATTATATGAAATATTGAAATAAATATTATGACAATTAATTTATTTACAAGCAACTAATTAGGCAAAATCAAGAATTAACAGGGGAAAAAACTTGAATATATATAATATAAAATATTATATTTTCTGTTTGCAATCCTCCGATGAAGTGACAAGCAAATAAACTGATCAAGCGTAAATTTTTTTGTATATTTACCTAATAAAATTTCTACATAGCGATGCTGTGAGTATTATCGAGTTTACAAAAAACAATAATAACTTCGTATGCCTGAGGCTAAGTAGTTTCTATAATTCGCATGTATTACTGACACAACTGCAGACTTCAATTAGCCTTAATTATACGTATACTTACAGCCCTTGTCTGTGCATAGAACATGTGTATTCATCTCGATGTATATAATCTTAGGCAACTCTTTCCAATGGCCATCAAAGCTTACATAGCAATCGGCACGCCCACCGTTATGCATATTCTGCAGGGCAGTCGCCTGATCCGGATATGGTTGTAAGCTGCTGATGGTGCCTGACTATAAGAAAAATTAAAATCAATGCGAAAATGTATGAAATGGAAAGTAGAAAGTGGGTTTTTTTTCACTCTATTCACATACCAGATTTACACCTTGTGCCATAAAACGAATCTTCCAATCGACGCGTTTCAGACCATCCATAGCAGGAGTTATATGTCCAATCCAACGATCACCCTGTCGCTCATAATGAAAGAGGATGTTGCAGTTATTTGCTGGTAAACGTTGTGCCAAGATAACGTTTAGACAAAGATAGCAGAGCAGGGTCAGTGTCTTCATAGTGATATCTATTTAATGCTGCTGGATACCACTAAGAATATTGAACAGAGAACTGATGTTGATAGCGTTCGAGCGAATACTGATCGCATGGATTGCTAAGCAAGTTTTGTAAGATCAATTGCGAAAATAATTTTTGGTCAACTGAGCTCTCAATGTGCTGTGTAATTCCCATTTTATATCTTGTTCTCTCTCTTTCTCTCTCTATTTCTCTCTCGATGACTCTCTTTCCTAACAAAAAAACGTAGCTAAATTGATGCTTGCTTGAGGACTGGTTTGTGGGCTTTGCCCAATCCCCTGTGGTCTCAACTGACGTAAGTTATGCAAGCGACGAAATTGCCGGTTGAGGGGTCAATATCAATAATAAATACATATGCATGTACGAAATTTTTAAATTCATAAGCAAACTTATATATATATATGTATTTATATATAGGTATATATAGAAATTTATATATATTTATAGTATATATAAATATTCGTTTGATTCAACTTTGGATGCTGCTTGAATGAAACGTGCTTTCACTCTAATCAGCTTACAGCGTCGCTTTGTTTATGTTTTGCTTTGGGTTTAAAAATAAAGCGCTAAATTTGTTTCTCTCTCTCCCTCTCTCTCTCTCTCTCTCTCTCTCACATACTCTTTCTCTCTTCAAGTCTCTAGCTCCTAAAGTATACGTTATCATAGTGTTGTCTTTAAACTGGTTTGCTAAATAAGAACTTAAGTTCTCTCACTCATCTCTCAGTTCTCTATCTATTTTTGATTTGCTCTTTGTTGACGACGCTCAGCGAAACAAGTTGAACAGCAAATGCAATCATTCTATATACTCACTGCTATATCTATATTTCTATATATACATATACATCTTTACATGTCTACTGTACTATCTGTATGCTGCATATATGCTGTATACTAACTGTCCCCTACGAGCTCTTGTACATCAAGTCTCTTATCTTGTACCACAATTTTTGCCATTGACAAAACTTTGCATTCGTTTATTAGATGAAAAGTTAAAGATCCTATCACACGACAGTGCCAACTTTTAATATTGTAACGCAAATATTATATATATATTTAGAATTACGGTAAATAAATATGTATATACATATATATGTATATCTGTTTATGTGTACTTGTTTAAGTAGCAGCACAACGCGTTGGCAAAACTTTTAACAACAATAAACGCACGAAAACTCGATTTTTAGCTGCAGAAGTAGAAGTAGAAGCAAAAGCAGAAGTAGCAGCAGCAACTCCTGTGTTGGGTTTTTCTATTGTTGCTTGCGACTGGAATCGCAGCACTCTCATCCTACTTTTTTTCACCAATTTTTTTTTTTCCATCTCTCAGTAACTTTTATAATCAGTTCAAGTTTGTTAAGCTTTTGTGGTAATTTGTTGGGGATTTCGCGTAAATTTCATTCGTTTTGCCAAATAAACGAATGAAATATGCCCTCAACTTGCTGCCAAGTTTAGGAGCTAATGGCCAACAAACTTGAAGAGAGACGGAGAGTGAGAGAGAAGAGAAGAAACGCACCTGCAATAGGCGTCAACGACAATGGCCTCGGCACTTCTGACAACTTATAGGCTACATATTAAGACATCTATATCCGACCAATTTGACTGTATAACTTCCGCACTACGTGCTACTTGATCCCTTTGCCTGCTGCCTGTCAGGAAGCGCATATTCAATGCAAATTGTATGCACTTCAACTGAAGTAGACATTAATGGGTGCACTTGGCAGTCAGGAAGTTAAAACAGCGCGAAAAAAGAATGCGTACACTTCAAAGTAAAATTTCTCATAAAATTTAATTCACAGAGTTAACAACAATTCAATGGCTAACAATCATTTGCGACGTAATATTCTGAATGTATCACAAGTGCAAATGCCACGATAACGTGAAAATACAAAAACGAATGCATCTGCACAATTTTTGAAAAGTTCACGTGCACGTGCCTCTTGGAGGCCAGTTTTCAAAGCATATTCCAATTCCTCATGCCATGTATTCATAGCGTTTTCTTCGATCATCATTGTCTGAAAGACTTGCAACAATTGCAAATGACGTTCAACACGTTCACAACGCACCATGACAAGTATTTGAACATATTGCCGGAATTTCATCCAACGCTTAAAATCGTCAACACATATCTCACTGCCTCCATCAATCAACATCAATTGACAATTATAGTGATGTATGCCCTCCAGTATTTGACGTTCCATGGGACATTTGAATTTCTCAAGCACTTCAGGCGTTAGTGCAAATCCTAATTCATGTTGTGGAGTGTGCATAGTCCATGGATATTTGCGATTAGCAAAATCATATGCCAATTTCTGTCGACGTTCTTGTTGCTTACGAAGATTATCAATTTGTATATTAATTGGTTCGATGGCCAATGAACCAGTTTTTTCTTTATCCTTAAATGCAGCATTTGATTGTTTCACTGCAGCTTCATCTGCAGCCCGTTCAGCTTCCTCTTCGGATTCTTGCTCCCTTCGAGCGGCTCCACAACATCGCAACTCTTGTGGCAAATTATAGTTGGGATATCCAACTTTATTTAAAAAAATATGCCAATGCATCTGATTAAAGCGTTCACGAGGCACAAAATATTGAGCATTTTCACTTTCAATATGACAGACATTTTCATCCAATATCAATGGCCACAGTGAATCAAAGAATGATGTATCCACTGGCATTTTGTTTTCATCTTTTCGACTGCTTAGTTCCGACGTCATTTTGTTGTTGTGCTTGCTTCTTGTATTTTGTGTACTTGAAATTTGTGCTAATTGTTATATAGTACTCTGTGTGACAAGTGCTCATATCATACACATACGCTCAGTGACAAGTATTTCCTGTGCAACTAACTTCTAAGTATATACCGAGTATTTTATTTTTTTATATTTGTTTTTGTTCGGTATCTGTCTGAACAACAAGGCGTATGCGCAACAATTTCATTTTATTATCAGCGCATAAATCAGCTGCTGACTCTTATTCTCTGGACATTTGTTTATATTTGTCCCAAATTTATGCATGCTCACACCAATAACAGCAAAAACAATACCATTGCTAGCAGAAGCAACAATAACAACAAAAACTACGACAACAACAACAACAATAACAACAACAATGAACAATTTGCGTAAATTTTATGCCATTTCCGTCGTAGGTAGCCGCCGATCGCTGTCATTTTATGAGCTTAGCCTAAGCCGTGGCTGCCCTTGATTTTATGTATGTAAGCAATGTGAAGCGCTGCAATATGCTCACGATTTTCATTATGTGATGTTTTTTGTATGCTGTATGCTGTATGTTGTATGCGACAGCAGTGTAGGGGCATGTAGCATGTGGCATGTGGGCGTGGTAGCCCTAACAAAAACCTTAGAATTTCAGCTTGTTTTTCTTCTTGGGCTCATTAGGTTTTATGACTTTGATTTTATTGCCTCAACACAAATGTCTGATGTCTGAAGCATAAGGGCTGATATAGCATCACATCAAACATGCAATTTGCTTTAATATAAACAACAAGTGTTTCTATTCATTATATTATGAAAGTAAAAATACCCTAGAATATGTAGTTGTATCTATAAAACTTCCAAATTCAACTAGTCAAATTAAAAGCTAACAATAATTTGGTATGTCAAATTATAAGTTTGCTGGAAATTATAATAAATTAAAATAAAATATTATGCTGTATATTACATATAGCATGACAAAGTGCAGAAACTCCTTTCACTCCCTTCGAGGAAAAACGAAATACCGAAAGTAACTTATTCATCAGGCCAACTGTTGATTCTATTGAAGAACACTATATAGTCTTAAGTACACACTGTTTTATATGTGTATACAAATTAACTTATCTGCTGGCAATATCTTTCAATACAATACTTGCACAGCTGTGAACAACGAAAAGAACACCTTCAACTATATTGATCGAACAGTTAAAGTATAAAATGAATTTAATACATTATTCTCTGCCGTTAATTATAGCGATATAACGTCTGTTACCTGGTGATAGATGTGTGGTTCAACGCGTTCTGCAGGACCATACAACATGTGTTGCATACCGCAGGGCGTCCGTGCTGACAAACATTGCGTATACGCCACATGTGTACCATAAATTTTCCCTAAATCAATTGCGCGTGCTACTTTTAACGCGCCTGGCTGACTTACTGACACGCCTACAACGCCTTGCAGCCTACCTGCTGGCCACAAATCCAATTCAAAATCAAAACCCAAAAAACTCCAACTTTTTTTTTTTTTTCATTTTGTTCTTTTCTTTTCGTTTTTTTTATGCTTAAAATTTATGTGCGCACAATTATTTCAAGTTCGTCGCCGCAGTGAAATACAAATACAAAATAAAAATTTAGTGACGAATGCTTATTTTACGCTTCAGTTTTTCAACAACTTATTGCAAATGTGATTTTCTGCTGTTCGTACGTTTTATTTCGTATTTATTTATTATTATTTTTTTTTTGCCTTGTCGGCGCGACGGTGCGAAAATTTGATTTGTGCCCTGAAGCAGAAGCTGCCGTTTTAATTTAATTCTGTTTTTTTTTGGTTCCCCCTTATTGCCTTAAACATGTGCAATGGAAGATTTATGGCAGACCGTTTACCAGTACCGCCTGTGCTCGTAGGTTGCCATAGAATATGGAGTCGAAAACTGAAGAGTCAGAGACGAAATGAATGGTGAAAATCGAAATGTGTTTTTAATATATAAGGCAAAAATTCAATGAAAATGCTAAGCGACAAGATAAACTAAGAACCTGAAGTTCTCATACTCTCCTTCTCTCTCTCTCGCTCTCTCTCTCTGTCGTTGTTTCCCTCTCTCTTTATTGACAAAGTTGAGTGACCACACTTTAAGTTCCAGCTAAAGTTGAAGCCTCCATTGAATGAAATTTCAAATTGCTTGGAACAACATTTCTTTGCGCTATTAAAATGCGACAAGAATTACGCGACATTCGCCTGCGGGCCAAATGCCAACGAAAAATGTATAAAAATTTATTTCTGTATTTATTGTGTTTTATTGGGGCACTCAAAAAACATCACGGCCAAACAAACTCTACAAAAATGTGGCATACACAACAAAAACAACAAGAGCAGTAACGACAAGAGATGGAAAAAAAAACAAGATGAAGAAGAAACAAAAAATAAAAGAAAGAAAAAAAAAACAGATGGCAAAACAAGCAAAACAAAAAGCAAAGACAAGCAACATCCATATTGACATAAAAGCCAATCATTTTAAAATAGCTTTAAGCAGAGGCGGTTGCCTGCCAGCGCGAGAAAAAACATCAAAAGGTTCATGCTAGAGCATAAAAAATGAAAAAAAAAAACACAAGCAACAGCAGCTTGTCAAATTTAAGACCACAGCGAGCAAAACACAAGCTGACAGTGTGTCGCAAAAAGTTTATTCAGTTATGCCTTTGACTACGGTGCGAGAAACCACTGCAACCCATGGAGAACATCTCTCAAATGCAGTCATTCACAATATTATGCACTTTGATACTTGTGGTCCTGGACGACGCTGGACGGTTTGGTTTTTTTTTTTATTTTTTTCCTTTACTGTCACCTTGCACATTGCAAAGAGAATCAAAGGACATATATTTCTGCAAGTGAAATACGTAAAGCTTGATTGAAAATACTTAAAGTTATAGTAAACGCAACATCGTGTAGTTGTATAGCTAAAACCAAAGTTATCGATGTGCCACTAGCAAATCAATCAAATCATCAGTGAAGCGTGAGGCGTTTGATGATTGATGTTGCCCAACGCCCACATCAATCATCGGTGGGTTCAAGTACAAAGCTCAAGGGAAAGTTAATAAGTCAAAAATCTATGAGGCAAAACTAAAGTTGCAAACATGTCCGTTCATGTTATCTGTACTACAAGAGTATCAAGTATATATAATATATAGGACTTCTATGACAACATATACATATGTACATAAGCATATGTATATGTACGCATATATATATTTATTTATTCATTTATACATGTCTGACTGAAAATGATGAAAACAACAACATCTGCTTGTCAACATTTGCATATGTTTCTTTCTATCTATTTATATATTTTTATGAATTTCAATTCAGAAATTTGCATCATTCTGCAAAGGAATCTTCTCACTGAGAAGCATATTTCGTATAATACTCTAGACATGTATTATTTTTTCTTATTTTAATATTCGTTTTTTTTTTTGAACAAATGTTTGTTGAAAAAGTATTAAAAATTTTTAAAGCCAGAGATAACATTTTTTCTTTTTATTTTATTTATTTTTTTTTTGATTTGTTTATCTTTGAAATAAAGTTTTTATTCGTATTGCTTCGATAAACACATAACAATTTCAGCTTTTTGTGAGTTGCACAATAAATTCTTGATTTTTAGTGGCATTTGAGTTTATTTGTTGTTTGTGTCCTTGTTCCGTATTCCCATTTGTAGTTATTATCCTAATGATCATGTGCACCACAGGACGACCTCTCCCTACATAAGTCAAAGAGGCAAGCATACAAAATGGAGAACACAAGTGTTTGTGCCAACCGAAATAAGTAAAAGGTTAAATAGCTTCTGAAATTGTGCAATATTCAAAGGTAAATATTTGATGTTTGTTTGCTAAGGCATAAAAATAGCTCAGTTTCTATCGTATATGGGAGAATGCATTCAACTCAAGCAGCATAACATGAAAAGGTCCTGTTCAAATTCTAAATAAAAGGCCATTGTGAAGGATGTGTGGCCTCTCAAGGATACCCATAAGAGCTGGTGCAAGTTCAAGGCTTAACATGGCACTGGTAACAAATGAGACCGCACTCTGTCAAATGGCCAATTTCTATCGTGTCAAAGTTCAACACTCAGAGAAATTGGGAGTTCAAATTTCATAACAAGAAGAATTTAATGTTTATGCAAACGACAATTGTAAAATCTGGTTAAATGAATTATAGTATAAATTTCTTTAATTATAATAGTTGTAATAGTTATTAAACAATTTACAACAGATTACGCACACTTTGATGCAAGTTAGTGCAACATGAGACATGACATGAGTTGCAACCGAAAAAGTTTTCGCTCAAGTGAGTTTCGTGGCAAGGCAAAGCAAGGCAATGGATGGCAATGGAAGGCAAGGCGAAACAACATTTTCATGCATGCTTTGCCAAGTGAAACCAATTTGAACATTTTGTCTGCATCAGCGAAGCAACCGCAACGCTTGACTAACTCAAGGTTTGACTGAATGGCGGATTGATTGTCAAAATGACTGAGTGCCGTCTGTTTGGGGAAGAACTGAAATGCATTGCATACTTGCAGGCACTTTACTGGCATTTCGTGGCTTAAGGTCCATCGATTCAACATTCTTTGTTCATGACAATCAATTTACACAAAGTTCACTTCAACATCAAGACATGATTATCTATACGCAGGGCATACGCGTCAGTTAGTCAGCCAGTCAGTCAGTCAATGTGGGCATTAAACTGGCCAAAATGTTTTAAAGTTATACAGTACGCTTTGTGGTTGGATTTTACGAGCAAGTGTAAGTCTTGCTGTGCTGGCCAACAAGACGCACGTTAAGACCAAGAGAATCGAATGGCTGTCGGCAATGTTGGCCCAATGAGCCTCATTACCGTCTGTTTGTGTTTTGAGTGTGTGTGCGTGTTTCTCCATTGATTGTGTGTTGGACAGAGTGTGTGTGTGTGTGTGTTTGTGTGTTGCTTGTGCTTGTGTTTGTATTTGTATTTTAGCTTTGGCTATTGCTTTAGCCTGTAACGTGCTGAGGTTGCTGCAAAGTAGCCCCAAGTCAGCATTGAGTGCAAGTTGGTTGCACAAACAGTTTTAGCACTTGACGATGCCATTACATGCACAACTTACCATTAGTTGCCCCTTTGTGTCATAGATACATAATATGTACATATACGATATGTACGACAGACACGACACACACATACAAATACACAAACACAATTAATATGTAAAAGTACAAGCAAAAATTTACTGCCGAAAATAAAGTTAAATTTTTATTTAATTTCATTTTACGTATATTTGCTTACCTTCAATTCATTTAGCTCGGCAATTATTTCATTGATTGCATGCATACACAAATATTATTGAAATTCATGTTTTTCGCTCCTCTTCAAATTGTCAATTTCAACAAAAATTCACGCTTGTCGATTATTTAAAAACAAATTTCAGTTTTCGTTTTTTTTTTTTCGTTTTTTTTCCTGAATTTCATTTTAACTTTACTTTTTATTTTTATTTATTTTTATTTTTTTTTTGTTTCTGTTTCTGTTTTTGCAACGCCTGTTGTCAATTTGTGTGGATGTCATTCATTGCATGTGTAAATGTGTGTATGTGTCAGTGTATATCTCTCTCTCTCTCTCTCTCTGTGTGTGTATATGTATGTGTTTGCTGCTCGGAAATCAATATTTAAACAGTGTACACTCGTTTAGTCCTTGTTGCGTTTCATTCACTTCATACTCCATGAACGTTTAAAAATAAAATCCAAACTCATTCAACTCGTTCAACGACTCAATAAATGTTGCAAATGTGCTCGTTGTCGCTGCGGTTGCTTATTTCACTTCTATCTCTGTTTGCCTCTTCACCAACCATGATGTACCATTTTATTTATATTGAGATACACACACACATACAAAGACACAGTGTGCGAGTAAGATAGAGCGAGAAATACAGATGGAGACAAAGATACAGACTGACAGTCAGAAGCAGATATTATATGAGAATGAAATAGAAATATTTTGTTGAATTTCTTTTTTTTTTTTGCTCAAAACTCACATCTACATATGTATGTTGAATGCTGCATTTCTCAGCAGAATGCAAATATTAGTAAAGCCTTTGCATCTGACAAACATAATCTACAACTGCAGAGAATGTACAATATATTATAATTATACCCGGCACATATAGTGTACAGAGAGTATATTGTAGTTATATTCTATATATTTTTGTTTAGCATCAGTTGATGAATGTAGATTAAGCTTGCAGGCAGATTTGATAATTTATCGGATATTTTATAGCACTACATATCCGACTTATTTTCTCTTATTGTTATGTTTTTTGTTATGCATTTCATTCTTTTCTCAACTCGAAATTCATGCTATTGAGATTGTGTGGCAGCCTTAACGACATTGCCACAAGTGCTGCCAGTTGATGTCACAGTCGGCAAGCTGCTCGCAAGAGATGAATTTGCAATTGTCACATTGTGTTTGCTTATAGCAGAACTTAAGAACTTATTTAAAGAATAATTTTTATATTACAATTTTAGTGCTTCAATATAAAACATTTTATTTATATGAAATACGAGTAAAAAAAAAAACACAAGAGACAAATGCGAAAAGCAAAAAGGAATATAAATTGAGACTAAAAAAGAGAATGAGAGAGAGAGAAAGTGAAAGAAAGAGTGAACTCTGCACGTGTATGAACATCTCTACATGCTGCGCTTCACTCGAGTGTGTAACAAATTTCGTTTCAGTTCAAAAGCAACAGAAACATTTCAAACGCTATTTATCTTTATTTCTCTGTGGCTCGCTGGCTTGCAGGTTCTTTGGTTCTCTTGCTCTCTGTTTCTCTGGTTTTTCAGATTTTCTGGTTCTTCGGGTATCATGCATGTTTGTTATTTGCTAACCGAAATGATATATACATTGCTGGCCACAGTTACCATTAGTCATGCTTTGTTTCATACACACACATATACATACACAAGCATGGCCAACGTTGCGTATGCTCGATATGCTATAGCCATTTCTTTAACTTGGCCTTAGCCTGCGCTTATCGATTACTTAAAAACTTTTATACAAAACTTTATGCATAATTCAAATATATTTTGGAACCTAACGCTCATTTCATAGAAGGTTTATTAAAATGCGCCATCGGCGAAAATGGTTCAGTTAATTATGGAACATTTTGAGTACAGTTGAAGTACTTCAACTAAATTAGCAACAACTTTTCAAATATCGACAACGAAAAACTTTTTGCAAATAGGCAACTCAATGGCGTTAAACGTTTTATTGCGATAACTGAAGCGAACATTTTCCTATTAATGGCAACTCACAGTCGCTCTTCACAAGCTCCACTTGATGTGTATGCTCAACATTTTTGTTCAAAAAAAAAAAAATAAAATAAACCATTTTGCATCACACAAATGTCAAGCGAATAACAGCTTCTGGCCGTCGCGTCGGTACATTGGTATGCTGTTGTCGAGATTGCTGAGGGTCGCAGGTCGAAGCCATCACGCTATAATCACAATCTATTAGCGTCAGCTAAGTCGAGTCGAGCCCTACTCAATGGCATATGCCATAATTGACAGCAAATGGCCGTGAGCGTGCATATTTACGCAACTAATCAATATGGTCACAGCCAAGGCACAGGCAACTCTCTTAATTTTCTGACTAACTCAACTGTTTTGCAGCTTGATATTCGATTTTTTTTTTTTTTGATATTTTGATTCTTTGCTATACTTTGTACTTTCCTTGTATGTTCAAATACAAGTAAATGTATATTCCCAAGGTAAGATTTTATAAATTATTTGGTGAGTTCATTAAGCGCACAGCGCGTGTTATTCAACTTAACTTTTCGGGCCAAAAGGTTAAACAAAAAAAAAAACCAAAAAACACAACAAAATAAAATTTATATATGCAAATTTACTTGAGTTTTGGAAAAAGTTTTAACTTAAGCTGCCGTCAATATTGACAAAGCTTTTGAGAGGAAAGTACTGCAGTGAAGCGGCATTAAATCCCAGACAACATAAACAGTCAAGTAAAATATTAATAATCCAAATACGTGCAAAAATAAATCCGATTTACTGGTAATGCGCTGTTATTAAATTTCATATTATTTCTTTTTTTGTTTTTCTAATTTTTGGAAAAACAAACACTTGCATTTGGTTTTTTTTTGCCTTTGACAGACACAAAAAGTTTTAAATAATAAATAAAATGTATTTTGTATGCAACTTTTGGTTCATTTCGAAATCGAGTAACCCGAAAACTGAGTTAAATCCATTTGGGAATAATGATGAATAATGAATAATAATCAGTTTATAACTTTGTGACTAAAATCTTTCTCTCCCTTCCCCTCTCTCTCTCTTTTTCTCTCTTTTGCAGCAGATATATATATGCATAATATGTAATCCTTTTGGGTCTATTCATATAACTTTTACTATTATAATTATTTAAAAATTTCTACACAAAATCAATATTTATAATTATGAAAAATACGCAAGTATAATATTATAATTCAGTATGAAAAGAGCATAATCTGCATATTGAATAAATTGCACTTGTAAAACATAATAAATTTTGTTTGGGGACTATGAAATGTAGACTAAACAAATGCTGCTCCTCTACAACAGCAAATGTTGAATGCTGTTATGTTACATATGACATTTGGTAAACATGAAATATTTATTGTCAGATTGGCAAATACTTAGAGTTGTGACTAATCCCATAATATAGAATTTACGCACAAATGGCTTATTGAATGATTTACAAACTATTGTTCGTGTCTGTAGTTCAAGGACAACACGATGACGATGATGATGATGATGGACAGGAAACTAAAAGAGAATGAAATAAAATAAGGCAAAACAAAACTAAAGCTGCTTTCTCTTTTCTCTTGCGCTCTCTCTCTCTCTCTGTAGAATAAAGTAAAGCATATACAAGTTGTAAATGGAAATGGAAATGGAAATAAAAAAAGAAATTCAGCTACACATAGTATAACCCGAAACAGTTACGTGTAGGATAAATGTAGGCTAGCCTGGGGGACGATTTAACAGATTGAAGCAATAAAGTATAAGCACCCCAAAAGGACGAGAACCGAGTACCTCGAGAGTGCCACAGGGCTGAGTTAAGTTTAGTTGAGTTGAGTTATCTGCTTTAAGTTGAGCCGATAACTTTATGCGCACAACTCCATTTGATTGATGAGATTTATGTTCGCAACGCTCGCTTAGATTTGTATTTTATTTTTATTTAGTTGTTCCCCTCGAAATGTTCTTTTCTTTTCTCCTTTTTTATTTTTATTTTTTTTTTTGATTCCTCTTATTCCTGAGCCCAAAACAAAGCAACGCAAACAAACAGCAAAAAAAAAGAAAAGCATTTAAAGCGGCTCAGGGACAGTTCCTTCCACTTTCTTTTCCCTTTTTTTTTTGTGTATTGTATTTTTATTTAGACGAGACGAGATACTGTTGCGTCTCCACATCAGAGAGAGAAAGAGAGAGATAGAGAGTAAGAGAAGAGAGTGGAAATCAAGTGGATTTAATGTCACAAGAAGAATATAAGCTACATCTTCATCTTTAAGTCATTGTCATTTTTAATTGGCTTCGTTTGTTTGCTGTGCTTTTGAAATGGAACTCGACCAGGCTGAGTGGCATTAATTAGTCGAAACTCGAACATTTATCATGAAACTGAGTCCTCACCTGTACAGAGCACAACTCAACTCTGTACTGTCACTGATAAATGCACTCAAATTGAATCATTTAATCCTGGCATGGCAACAGTTGCTTCAAGTCTTTTTTCTTTACGCATATGCAATAGAAGAATCATATGAAGAGGCCTAGAATCACTTTGAGTAATATGCCCTAAAGATTAAATACTAAGCACAAAGAAGTTAAATGCTCTACTAAGATATAATGTCCAAGTGGCTTTTGTTGTTTGTACTTTCGTTGGCAAAGATATCTTTGCATTTTGCCTGTTAAATGTTGCTAAAGCTTCTCTTTTATGTTCCATTCAGCTAAGATAGCCTAAGTGTATACATATATATATGAGTTTGCTCTTTTTGGAGAAATATATGTACATAGATTGCCAAGCAGAGTGTCAACATTGAGCTATTGCATACTTTTCAGCGCTTTGATGTCAATATTTTATGCAATAAAAGTAATTGCTCTGAAATACGAGAATCTAAATCCTTGACATGACATACCATCTGTCCAGACACTTAAACTCACTCACACACACACACAGAGAGAGAGAGAGAGAAAAACAAGCACACATACATACAGACATATTCTGACACTGCTGAGCAGAGAACATTTTGCAGCTAAAATTAATTTGCCTGTGCTCATTTGTCGTTTTGTCGTCAGTCGTCGCCTTTGTTCATGTCATCCTGCCTCTGTTCAGCTTCAGCATTCAGTTCAGAGCCTGAGACAGTGTCTGAGTCTCTTGTTTGTCCACGCTTTAAATTACAAATTTTGCATTTTGCGCAGTATTTGTTGTTGTTTTTGTCGTTGTTGTTGTTTTACTTGTTTGCATTTGCAGCTCGTCGTCTTAGTCTGCTCATATTTATTGCATTGTCCTGCAGCAAAAGCGCATCAAATGAATTTTCAGTGATTCAACATCTCAGTGCTCATTATTTTGACAAAGTTTGAAGTGAGATTGAAAGAGCTTTAGAAAATCTAAAGAAAAAGAAATGAATAAAAAAAAAATTTGAAAAAAATCATAACGTAAACTAAACTAATATAAACTAAGTGAATTGCACTTTAAGAACATAAAGCAAGAATTTAATGCTTAAATAAATAAGTAGGCTCTTCATCTGCAGCATTGTTACTTATCTAGTAGTAAAACTAAACATTAACTAACAGTAAGCCACATTTAGCGTTTTGGACAACGTAAGTAAATATACAAACACTAGACACGCACACACAGATAAACACACACGAGCAAAGAGACATCCTACGGCATGAGGTTAATAAAAGTTCTACGACATTTTGACCTGAAAAATATTATAAAATAAAATGGATACCAGACTGTTGCTTTGGCAATTGCTGTTACTCTCATTGCTCTTCTGTGGTTGCTGTTGCTTTCATATGTTGCTCATATTGTTATTGTTGTTGCTGTTATTGTTGTTGTTGTATATAGCTCTCCAGCTGCGCCAACAGGCTGACAGTATGCTTCAAATAGTGGCATAGTAAAATATTTACTTTGGCAACGGCTGCATCGACAAGAGTGCGACAAGAGGTTGGTGTGAAGGGGAGGTGCTTAGGGCAACAGTAGTATCAGTAGTTAGGTTAGGGATGTGTAGAGAGTAAAGTAGGGTTGCCAACGCTGTTTGCTAAAATGAAAAGCAAAAGCCGGGCAAGCAGAAAAAATTCATTAAAAGGGATAACGACTCACATAGTTTGTTGCGGTCGTTTCAGTCGTTGCTCGTCCATGTATGTATGTGTTACTTTATCTGTGTGTACGGTTGTGTGTGTGTATGTGTGCTAAAGGATTAAGGTTTTTGGTAGCATTTTTTAGTGAAATTTAATTACAAATTATGTGAAGCGGCAAAGCAGTTAAACAGTGGACGTTTCAGCTTTATATACTATGCCACTTTATACATGTTGTTGTCTGTCTAAATAGGCAGCTACAGCTCTCTGCCTAAGCACATTCTCGCTCTTTCTCTCATTATCTTTCTTTTTTCTCAAAGACCAGACTAACTGTATGTTTGTCTGTCTGCTTGTCTAACTGTAGTTGTCTGGCTGTTCCTTTTTTTTTATTTTATTTTATTTGTAGTCTGTTTTTAGTTAGCAAAAAACTTGAAATGGCAAATTGCCTAGGGTCACAATTAAAGTGTCATTGTGTAAACAAATCTGCGCTAATTAACGAGGCTTTACTCATTAAAAGCCAAATATGCTTGATTTCATTTACATATTTAATCACTTAATTTACATATAAATTATACAATTTCAACCCAATGTTCAACCAATAACAAATGGTGAATGTTGAATTCATATCAAAATTTATTGCAATTTAACTACATTTAATGTGTGTTTGTTTTATATTCAATTATTTACACTGAAATTGTGCATGAAATCGATACTTAATCCGCATATATTATATTATATTCTATATATTATCTATATATTCAATATATATCACCTTTTTTTTTGACTGCCTTTTTATGCGCTTTTTTTACGCATTGCTGCTTTAAAGAAAACTATAAATTTTGCCGACTAATTAAATGCTTTTATTTGACATAATTTATGATATCTGTTTAATATTAAATCAACAAAAAAAAAAAAAAAAAGATTTATGCAAACATTTTAATTGCAAAGAAAAAAAAAATTTTGATGCAAATTTCTTAATCAATTTTCACATTTCTTTAAACATAAATTTGTAGTGAAATATTTTGAGTAAATGCAGCTTAGTTCATAACTCAAATGCTTGATGTTGTATTTTAGTCATAACTTTGCTTGCCACAGCATGAAGCATGCAGCATGCAGCTGCCTGCATCTTAAGTTTGCCGCATCATTCACTCAAAACTGCAGTCAGAGCATGTTCCAACTATCGTTGTGCTGACTAAGCAGACCACGCAAAAGTGCAAACAATAAATGAACAGCAACAGCAACAGCAACGGCAACAACAATGTTGCTTAAATCGCTGGCAGCAGCAGCGAAATTAAAGCGCACGAAGAGTTGTTAGATTTTTTTTAATCAGAGCACAATATAGTACTTTTGAATATTAAAGAAGGCAACTGCCGGCAACAGAACGGACAACTTAAATCAAAGCAATCAACGCTGTGTGTATAGCTCAAGTGTTGCCTCATACCGTTGCATTTTGCTATTTCCTGCTACTGCTGCTGCTGTTGTTGCTGCTATTGCTACTGCTGCTGCTGCTGTATGCTTGTGTATTGCAACTCGTACTTTGTGAGATTGCACATCATTCAAGTGCTGAATGTTGAATTTTTTTTATTTTTTATTTTTGGCATTTGCAGTCGGAAGCTGTGCTCAAAAGCACTAGGATGCTGAATGCCAGTTGTTTGACATCCTTATGCTTTGCAAAAGGAAATCAATTTGTGCTTTGATGTTTCACTCGAATTCGCGTCTAAATGTAATTGCAGCTTGAAGCAAGCATTCGAACTAGTGGCACTTGCAGTTGCTAACCTTTGCTATGGGCGCAAAACTAATTCATTTATGATATTGCGCATACGCCTTGTATTACATGCAAAGCAATTAAATTATGCAGAACAATCAATGGCAAAAGGGACACAAGAGGGAACAGCAACAGCAATAGCAACAGGAAAAGCCACAGATATGCAATTAATCAAAGTGCAAGAACAACAATGCGTCGAGAACAACAGCAACAGCAGCAACATCAACAACAAGATGTTGGCCACACACAACAGATGTACTTCAGTTTCAAGTTTCAAGTTTCAGTAGCATTAAAACACAATCATTAACCATATTACCTCCTGCAGTGGCGGATAGCCAACCATTTAGTATTCAACCCATTTGCACGGCAGCTCGATGGCTCTCGGTTACTTGGTTACTCGGTTACCTTGCTGTCAGTCTGAATAATTTAATTTATTATGCAAAGGCAACAAGTCGAGCTTATTGCCTGCTGCTCTTCTTGTTCTTGTTGTTGTTGTTACTCTTGGCTGGCACTTTAAACTGCTTGCGCATTGCGTTTAGCACGAGCGTCTTGTATTTTATTAACGATCTGACGCTTTTAATGGATAAGTGTATCAAGCTTTTGAAAAGAATATTCACATTTTGCTGGTAAATATGTAACAGCTTGAAGAAAAGCTTTGCTCAAATATACGACAAAATTTTTTTATATTTTGTGAGAATGAAAATAAATTAGAATAAAGTTTTTGTAGATTTTTCCTTGAAACTTTGTAAATATTATTATTAATAAATAATTATAATTATAATAATAACAAGTAAGAAAGTTATAGTCGAGTGTGCTCGACTATATAATACTCGGTGCCCAAAGTTATATTATATATTTATTTTGCTCGTGCTGCGCACTCGCCAAATTTAAGTTAATATAAAAAAAAAAATTTAAAAAAACACAAGTAGGGAAGGCTACAGTCGGGTGCACCCGACAGTAAAATACCCTGTACCCTTGAATAAAATGTAACTATTCTTATGTTATGTACCGAAAAAAAAATTGGATCTTTTGTTAAATCAATGCATGTAGAATAGTGAAATAGCTTCTGACTTAAATTTTAATTTCTTAGTAAAATATTTGCGTAAAATGATAGATTTCACTCACAGTTACTTCTTGTTTATATAATAATATTTATTTTGTTGTGACTAAAACAAAAGAATGCATACAAATATATATAAATTTATATTTATACACAATATATATATATATATATATATATATATATGCTTAATTTTTTTGCTAATTGAAATAAATTATGAGCCACTGTAAATTGTACTATTCATTACGCTCTTGCTCTTTACTCATTCTGAGTAAGATTCTCCATTATTTCTAATTCAATGTTAAGAAAGGTAATGATTTACACATGTGTACATACATACATACATGTATGTATGCATGTGTATACAATAATATAATATACAGCGAAAACAATCCAAATAAAGCCTAGCTTTAACTTATGAGAATCGAGGAGGAAGGCACTTCCCAATTTTAAATAACAGCGAGGAAATAAAATATTATTTAAATATAACTGAAATATTATAGGAATCACACTCACTTCACTGTTTGCCGGCTGCTTCATACTAAAGCCTAGCTTTAACTTATGAGAATCGAGGAGGAAGGCACTTCCAATTTAAAATAACTGCCAGTAAATAAATTTTAACTGAAATATCATAGGAATCACACTCACTTCACTGTTTGCCGGCTGCTTCCAAATGAAGCCTAGCTTTAACTTATGAGAATCGAGGAGGAAGGCACTTCCAATTTAAAATAACTGCCAGTAAATAAATTTTAACTGAAATATCATAGGAATCACACTCACTTCACTGTTTGCCGGCTGCTTCATACTAAAGCCTAGCTTTAACTTATGAGAATCGAGGAGGAAGGCACTTCCAATTTAAAATAACTGCCAGTAAATAAATTTTAACTGAAATATCATAGGAATCACACTCACTTCACTGTTTGCCGGCTGCTTCCAAATGAAGCCTAGCTTTAACTTATGAGAATCGAGGAGGAAGGCACTTCCAATTTAAAATAACTGCCAGTAAATAAATTTTAACTGAAATATCATAGGAATCAAACTCACTTCACTGTTTGCCTGCTGCTTCATACGAAAGCCTAGCTTTAACTTATGAGAATCGAGGAGGAAGGCACTTCCAATTTAAAATAAATAAGAAAATGTAAACAGTGAAGTGAGTGTGATTCCTATGATATTTCAGTTAAAATTTATTTACTGGCAGTTATTTTAAATTGGAAGTGCCTTCCTCCTCGATTCTCATAAGTTAAAGCTAGGCTTCATTTGGAAGCAGCCGGCAAACAGTGAAGTGAGTGTGATTCCTATGATATTTCAGTTAAAATTTATTTACTGGCAGTTATTTTAAATTGGAAGTGCCTTCCTCCTCGATTCTCATAAGTTAAAGCTAGGCTTTAGTATGAAGCAGCCGGCAAACAGTGAAGTGAGTGTGATTCCTATGATATTTCAGTTAAAATTTATTTACTGGCAGTTATTTTAAATTGGAAGTGCCTTCCTCCTCGATTCTCATAAGTTAAAGCTAGGCTTCATTTGGAAGCAGCCGGCAAACAGTGAAGTGAGTGTGATTCCTATGATATTTCAGTTAAAATTTATTTACTGGCAGTTATTTTAAATTGGAAGTGCCTTCCTCCTCGATTCTCATAAGTTAAAGCTAGGCTTTAGTATGAAGCAGCCGGCAAACAGTGAAGTGAGTGTGATTCCTATAATATTTCAGTTATATTTAAATAATATTTTATTTCCTCGCTGTTATTTAAAATTGGGAAGTGCCTTCCTCCTCGATTCTCATAAGTTAAAGCTAGGCTTTATTTGGATTGTTTTCGCTGTATATTATATTATTGTATACACATGCATACATACATGTATGTATGTATGTACACATGTGTAAATCATTACCTTTCTTAACATTGAATTAGAAATAATGGAGAATCTTACTCAGAATGAGTAAAGAGCAAGAGCGTAATGAATAGTACAATTTACAGTGGCTCATAATTTATTTCAATTAGCAAAAAAATTAAGCATATATATATATATATATATATATATATTGTGTATAAATATAAATTTATATATATTTGTATGCATTCTTTTGTTTTAGTCACAACAAAATAAATATTATTATATAAACAAGAAGTAACTGTGAGTGAAATCTATCATTTTACGCAAATATTTTACTAAGAAATTAAAATTTAAGTCAGAAGCTATTTCACTATTCTACATGCATTGATTTAACAAAAGATCCAATTTTTTTTTTCGGTACATAACATAAGAATAGTTACATTTTATTCAAGGGTACAGGGTATTTTACTGTCGGGTGCACCCGACTGTAGCCTTCCCTACTTGTTTTTTTTTTTGTTTTATTTTGCTTTTCACTTTTTGCTCTTTGCATTCATTAGCACCACATTTCAGTTGCTTTTCACATTTCTGAGATACTGTTTTATATTGATGCTTAAATGTTCCCTTCCAAATTACAAGTCTCTAGTGCTTATAGAAGCTGAGATAAGAAACGGGGCGTGGCATCCAAAGTTTGAAATAAACTCGATCGAATTATGCTATATGGGAACCTACATACCAAATTTGGTGTCTCTAGCTCTTATAGTTTAGAAGTTCTTTGCGTTCAAACAGACAGACGGACAGACAGACGGACATGGCCAAATCGACTCGGCTATTGATCCTGAGTCAGAATATATATACTTTATGGGGTCCGCCACGCCTCCTTCTGCCCGTTACGCACATTTGCACAAACTTAATATACCCTTTTTTTACCCATTTTCAATGGGTACAGGGTATAAAAAAAAAATCGTCTCGGGAATCGAACCGCGGACCTCATGCACGCGAGTTCAACCCTCTAACCACTGAGCCACGCTCTTCACAAGTGTGAGAAACACTGAATAAATGTTGCCGTCGTTTGGGGTGAGAACAGCAAGCAAGCGTACGCCTCTCAACTTTTGAAATTTGAAATGTGTATAACTTCCATGTTTATTATCCGATCTGTACACAACGTCCAGATACACATATTCTAACTTTGTACCAAAATTCAGTGCTGTAGCTTGTCTGGGTTTGCTTTAAATCGTTTTTATCGATTTGTGGAAGCGGAGGGGGCGTGGCAAACATCCAAAATAAACTTGATCTGCCTGCAAACACTACAAACACTATGCAAAAAAAATTAAGTCTCTATCTCTTATAGTCTCCGAGATCTGTGTGTTCATACGGACGTACGGACGTACAGACGGACAGACGGACATGCTCCAATCGACTCGGCTGTTGATCCTGAGTCAGAATATATATACTTTAGGGGGTCGGCCACGCCTCCTTATGGGTGTTACATACATTTGCTCTTGTCACTAACCCAATATACTCTTGGTTCCCATAGGGCACCGAGTATAAAAATTAAATTAAAATTTAAAATTATAATAATATTACAATATTTAATTTTACTTACCAAATATCACCTCAGTGAAAAGTGTATAAAGTTTGCGAGTAACGAGAAAAATTGTAACCCTTTATTTCTTGTTAATAAGAAATTCAGTTTAACAACGAAAACAATTTGAATCAAGAGCTTTTACCACAAGCTTCACCACTTGGCCAGTTTGGCCACTTAGCCAGGCTATCATCTGCAAAACTCACATTGAAGCACAATCTGTTGTTTAAAGAACTTAAAAACTGCAAACAAATCAAAACAAAACGCAGCGTAACGCAACGCACTTCACTTCATCCGCTATTTCTTTTTTCCAGCTGCTGCTGCTGGTCTCTCACTCACTTTGTGTTTAACTTTCTCTATCTGTTTCGCTAATTAGACTCGCTTCAAATGTGTTTACAGAAACTGTTATTCCTGCCGCTGCCACTGCTGCTGCTCTGCCAGCATTCGAATGCAAACAAATGTGAAAAGTTGTAAACGAGCTCATGCAGGTGAACTGGCAATTGTTGGATACGTCGCGGCGCTGCATGCCATCAAATTGCAGCTTTGTGTACTGACCATTTTGTGTGCAGCCACAGGGCAGGCATAGGGCAGGCATTACTAATTGGCAGGCGGAGTTTATAGCACGCAGAGGACTTGGTTGCATGCCATACTGTTAAACTGGCAAAAGCTGGCAAGCTGGCGAAGCTGGCAACTGGCATCAACTTGAATTACTGTTTACATGCAACAGCAACGGCAAACACTAAAAGCACGAGCAACATTTAACAGCTTGTAGTAGTACAATAACAACAATAGCAATAGCATGTATCAAGTATACGCAACGTATACGCACCGCAGTTACTCGATAGCTGCTCTACGCTTGGCCTGCTCTAATCAGCTTTGACAGCACTGATATTGTTGCAACTAGAACTATTTGCTTCAGTACAAAATCTCAGTCTCTCTCTCTCTCACTTTCACACACAATCTTTCACTCTCTCTTTCTATATTTCTAGATTCATTTCTACTTAAATTGAAGTCAGCATTTTCAATTTATTTTCATTTAGTTTTCCGACATTTTGTATGCTTTTATTTTGTATTATCTTTCAGTTTCGCTTTTTGGCAAATTAAAATAAATTAAGAAGCACGATAACTCGACAAGTTTAATTTGGGTTATACACTAAGGGGTAACCGGCGGAACCATTTGCTTCTTGGGGACTAATTAAACAGTTTCATTACTTTTTTTTTTCCTTTTTTCTATGAATCACAATTCTTAAATACTTCATGGCAAATTTTATCATCACCTGCAACATACTCAGCAAAAGCGTGCGCCCACCCATTGTAAACGTATCTCAATTATGTGTAATAAATAACCAAAATATGCGCAACGATACGCGACCGGAATGCCGGTGGGACGCAAGTCCTATGAAAATGCTAGAGGATCCGCTGATTTCGTTGGTGCCTCGACATAATTAAGTGGATTTTAATGAGCATGGGATGGATCCCCAAATGGGACTCAGTTTTGTTGGATTTTGATTTGTGGCCACTTGAGTTGGCTATTTAGATTAAGCATACGCAGCGTGACACAAAACACAAACTCATAAATGTCACAATGTGCAGCCAAATGAATATCATTTGAATTGACACGAGACTCTCGTATTCAAGTTTATTTCATATTTGATTTTATTCAGTTTATTATGCTTATATTGCAAGCTTATTTTAACATAATAATCTACGTATACGTTATATTCAACTTGTACCTGATGTTGCAGTCTTCTGTTGCTTTTTCGATTTGCTGCGTTTAGACTTTGGATTTGCCATTGAATTTTGTTGTTGCTCTGTTAATGTTGATTTCTCCTGCTGTTCCACAATACGTTGAAATAAAAGTGCACTGCTTTGCGCATCCAACTGTTGATGATTCCGTTGCTCCATTGAAATTGACTGGCCGATGGCAAAGCTATCGTTCAAATGCTGCCAGCTGCGTTGAGAATTGGGTATGCTTAGCTTATCGAGTATACGAGTGGCCAACTGTGGTATCATTGGCTGCAACACAATGCCACAAAGCCGTAAGGCATCCATTGTCATTGCGATTATTGTCTCGAGGCGTGCAGTATTCGGTGCATTGCCGTTAGCTTTTAGCTCCCAGGGCTTGGCGTACTCAAAGAAATTATTGGCTGCATGCAGCGTTGCAATGGCCGTGTCGGCCACCAAATGGAAATGATTGCACTCATAGTGCTGCTCACAGCGTCCTGTTAATGCAAATGGAAGAAAGTATAGTGAAGGTAGAAGAGATAGAGGAGGAGGGAAAGGATTCCAGCAAGAGAAATGGGAAATGAATGGCATTACTTTTGTTGTCTGCTTTCCTGGCTTGCTGACTTTGGCTTAACTTTCTGCCTGGCCGCATTCGCAAGTGCACTTCTTATATAGTTATTGGCCGGATGTGAGCCGAACAAAACCGACAAGACTTAGCCAGCACAGACCAGACTAGACCAGACAAGACTACTCCAAACTTCACTTAGACACTTCAAGTCGTCTTGCTTAAATATTAAAATGACAAAGTTGTCGACTTACCCGCCAGCTGTAACATTGCCTCTTGTAGACGTTTAGCTGCATCCAAGTTATGCAGCAGATCTGACAAGTGCTCGACATGCGGACCAGGATATATTTGTTGTGGATTCAGTGACTTGGCACAGGCGCGCGATAATAGATTACCTAAAGTGTCCGCCAGCTCAGAGTTTAGTATGCGCAACGCTTTTACGTGACTAAAATCTGAAAAAAAAAAACAGGCAAAACATGTTAACGCAACTGCAGTAAAAACTTGCATAAAAACAAGTAACAACAGCAAAGTGCAGCTCACAACACTTCGAACAATACAAATGTAACTACAATAAAAAGCTCTGGACAATGGGGCGTATGAGTGAAGCTAGTTGATTGTCAAGCCAAACATTTAGCTACCGTATGCAAAGCTCTGGTATTACAGGAATGTCCATTAAGGGTATTAGACTAACGCCAATGCCAGAATATAGTACTAGCTAAAAGGTTCCCAGAGACAGAGACAGAGGCAGAGGCAGTGGTAGAAGCAGAGACAGAGACACTAACACACAAAGCAAATACAACAAAATGTACAACACAAATCGCTTGAAATTCATTCTATGTTTTGCTTCAATTGTTATTGTTATTGTTGTATATGTTGTTCTTGTTGTTATTTGACACAAACAACAATTGCGATGGCAGAAAAGCAAAAAAAAAAAAAAAAAAAAAAGAACAGAAAGCAAAACACATTCTAAAACTGTGCAGCAAAATATTTTAAGTCGTTTAGTGCTGCAAAAGGATTTAAAGAGCGTCAACAATTGCCACTGAGCGCTCTGCACTGAGTCGCAGGATATATAGAATATAATATGCTTGTGGAATGTGTTCAAAGCTTAACTTAATATAAATAAATAAATATTTAATTTAACAAATAGTTTTCATTTCTTTAGTTGCTGTTGAAATTTTATAAATAAATAAATTATTACTAAGCATAATTAAAAGTTGTTTCATAAGCGTTGCCAAATATACTGCAGTTATTTTTAGATTTTTAAATAAATTTTAAATATTTTTAATAATAATAATACTAATATTAAATAAAGAAATAAAATTTTTAATTATTCAATTTACAATTTACAGGGTATTAAACAATTTATCATGTGATATGCATCAATGCAATTTGAACGCTTTACTGCACTCAATGAACCCTTTTGAAATTGAATGCATTGAATGCATTGTACATATAATAAATAAACCTACGGCAATTAAAGCAATTAGCAGTGCGGCTGCAATATTTACCTATAATAAATGAACAGTACAACGTAGCATTAGTAACGGATCATTGCTAATTAGTTCTGTTCATGATTATCGCCATGATTACCTATACAAATGCAAACTAATTGGCTGACAGCAGGTTAAGGGGTAAAGCAGCATAGACTGTAAAACATATGCCACACAGCATGTTTCTTTGCTGCCAACCAACCAACCAACCAATACCAATGAAAAAGCTAAATTTCAAGTCAACAAAAGTTAGCAAGCGACAAATAATTTAGAATCGGGTCAGTTGTACAAATTCAATTTCAATGTGGCATGCAATGTTAATGAAAAATACATGCAACAAAACATTTTCAATTTCCATGCTTCATGCTAGAGAGAGAGAGAGAAACATACTGCATACACAAGAAGCGAACGATAATCAAAGTTGGCCAATGAACCAAAAATGCGATGCTGTTCGATAATTTGCAAAACAATTGCGCAGCAATTGCAGTTGCAGTTGTTGCTATTGTTGCAACATTTTGTTATTGGCAATTAAAATGTTTTGCCACATTTTGTCGCATTTAAAGACAGACACAAATTGTTGTACATGACACGCATAATCAGTTTTACACCTAGTTTTGTCACCTATTTCGTTGGTAAAATCGAATGAATTGTTTTGCTAATTGAAAATCGCTATCGATTTGTTCACCGGAAATCAAAATAGATGAATTCATGTAGAATAAGCACGAAACAGCAGCAACAGCAGCAACAACTGCATATATTGTTATTCAAATACTCGATATGCATAAAACTTGATGCGGGTTTTCTGCTATTGTGGGAATTGCATTTTCATGCCAAAACTGCTGCTCGACAGCAGCAGCAGCAGCAGATTGAACAGCTGCTTTGTGTCCCAAAAACAAATGCATATGCATGCATATTACACACACACACACACACAGACAGAGACATATGGAGATGCTTCTAAGTATTGTAAGCATTGTGCTGTAACCTGAGTTTTTGGAAACGAGAAATGAGGTTTTTTTGGCCAGATGGTAGCACAGCTAGCAATAAGTGATGCCATCTCTTGATGTTCTGACTCTATAGTTGCCACTGTTACTTGTTGTTATTGTTGTTGTTATTGTTGCTGTTACTATTGCACTTCACATCATTAATGCAATTGTGTTGTCGTTGCTGGTGCAGAACTTTTTGCAACAGTATGCAGCAAAGTCAAGTTGCCGAACATGCTGAATTTGAATGTCGTGTACTCTGCAATTTTTACAACTACAAGTACATACAGAACACGCACAAATACACACACAGACACACACACATACACACAAATGTACATACATACAAATATATATATTAGTATAAAGCAATTGAATAGATTTGCAAATAGAACAATGCGAAAGTATGAAATACTCTACAATAATGACAGCGGGCATATTAGCAGAAATCATTTTTTTTATTTGATTTATAGCAGTTTTTGCAGTTGAGATTTGATGAATAAAAAAATCAAAACTGAAACTCAAGTTTTACTTTAAAATTCATGCAATTAATTCCGTAAAATTCATCTGCTCATCACTTGTCAATCTTATGCCCTGAAAAGTAGACTACAAATTTTGTTGTATAATAGTCGCATATACCTCGTGTCTCCGCATAAAAGTTGATGACAAAATTTATGCAATGCACCTGAACGAGTGTTGAATTTCATTTCCAACTGAGCGAAATTTGATTTTCTATGCATTGCATTTTCATGACGTCAAAGACAGAGCCAGCAGCAACATCAGCGACGTTGATAGTTTGCAAAAGTTGAGAGTTGCATTACGTTAAAATCAATTTGATTGCAATTGGAATTTGGAATGTGAAATTTGACTGACGAATGCCATTGAATGCAATACTAGTTACACTTGCAACTTGCTATTTTTGCTAGCAATTATGTTGAGGCACGTTACTTTTTAATATGATTGCAACAAGCAAATATTAAATCGGCTGAAAAGGTAAAGGGGTGAAGAATGTGTAGAAAGTAAGGGTAAAAGTAGAGTGAGTCATCCACAACATGTGTTGTATGTTGTACATGTTGCACAAGTTGAACTATTGTAAATGCCAAACGGAAAAAGCACAATCCGGCTAAGAGGCGCGTTGGCATTGGCATTGGCGTTGGCGTTGGCGTTGGCCAGGCCAACATCACTTTTAACTGCTTACGTGTGCGAGTACAAATTGTGCTCACTGTGCACTGTGTTAAGTCCCTCGGGCACATGTTGTGGCATGTGCAACAGTCAACAAGATAAAACAAACCAACGAAAAATTGTTAGTCCGAAAAACTTTAGCACATGTTGCAATGCGTTGCACGTGACACAACGTTGCAGGTTGCAGCTGACTACAAAATACGAAGTATACAAACTTGTAGACAAATGTTGTTGCATTCATTTTGGGCATAAAACATAAATAATATTCTTTACATGCCCCATCTGCCCCATTTGCAACAGTCGTTGGAAAAACTGCTGCACCTTAAATTACTTAAATGTCTTGTCGCACTTTGCCAAACTTGCCGCACTAGCTACCGCATTGCAATGCATTCTTTTGCCTGTCAGCCGCAAGAACTTGTGGCACACTTTACACTATTGCCAAGTCCTTGCCTCAATGTCTCTTGTAAATTATATTTCGCTGGCAAAAGTTGCATTAACAGCAACAGCAACAGCAATACATACTCTGACTTCAAACTGTGTGTTTTGGCGTATGTAGCTGCAGTGGGCGTGGCTTTGGCAGTGTGGCTTTGGCAATGTGGCTGCTGCTGTGGCTGAGGCATTGCCAGTGGCAGACTGACAAGTGTCGTCGTCAAATATTTGAGAAATTTTACAGCGTGCCGATGTGTAAAGTCAGCAGTAAGATAAGTTGCCTTTAAAGTTTTGTTATTTTGCTTAAATAGTAGTGCACTGTGGGGTAGTAACGTTTCCATAGATACCCGGCACCCGGCACTTGGCACTCAAAAAAGCAAAAGTAAATTTCTCAAGTGAAGTTTTTAGACTTGAAGAAATAATTCAGCATTCAGCGTTGGAATGCTTATTATTTAGGCTAAATTCAGAGTCTATTGGTTTAATAGATACCCGGTAAATATACAAAATTATTATTTATTGTAAACAAAGATTTGCAAAACTTTGAAGCTTGAAGTTCACGTTAGAAACTTAAGAAGATAATTAATAGCTCAGAGTAGTTTGGGGTATAGCTGCCTAAAAAAAATGCCAAGTACATAGAAAAAATGCTTAATCATAGATAATTGAGAAACTATTTAGCATAAAAAAGTGTTAGAAAAATGTGTAAAAAATTAAAAAAAATTTTTAAAAATTATATAAAAATAAATAAATATAAATATAAGGACTAAAAATAGTTAAAGCACAGCTGGGTATATAATTTACATGTCAGTCCTAAAACTCTCATATATTCCCAGCGTATCCATTGGCCGAGCATATACACTCATTGTTATTGCTGTTGAAACATGCTTAATCTTGGCTTTACGAGCTCGTAATACTTAACAAAAAAAAAAAAGAAAGCAAAGAAAAGAAAAAACTTTACTTTAAGTATTCTTCTTTTAAAGTCGCAGTAGA
The DNA here is from genome assembly GCA_037044475.1 of Zaprionus obscuricornis. NCBI lineage: Eukaryota > Metazoa > Arthropoda > Insecta > Diptera > Drosophilidae > Zaprionus > Zaprionus obscuricornis. Next base: position 59,726 of record JBAMBR010005301.1, on the reverse strand, counting down.
GATTGGCGTAATGGCAAAGAAAGAAAGAAAAAGGAGAAGAGAATTATATATCTTTGCATTCGTAATAATCTCTTGACTCGACTTTTGGCATATGAGTTGAGCAAAAGCAATAAGATTTATATTTGGCATTGAATACTGTGGTTTCCTTCTTCAAATGTTACGAGACTATAGATAAAACATTCCGCTGTGAGCTTGTGCAGCTGTTGTTTAGTAAAGTTTTGTCAAGCTGATTCCCTAAAGCATTTGGTTGATTTTAATAGCTTAGATATTCAAAGTATTTTTCCCTCACTTAAATTGACTGTTGCCTCCAGGGGGAATTCAACAACGCAACAGTGCAATACGAAACAAACTTTCTTTTTGCTGTTTCACACGCTCTTTCACACTGTATCCAAATGCAGTTTCAGTGTAACGTCAACTGCAGTTGCTATTGCTGCTGTTACTGCTGTTTGCTGTTATTGCTGTTGCAGATCCTTTCGATGGCGTCGTTTGCGACCGGATGTGAGAGCCTGACGCCGGCGGCAAATGCAGTCGACCAACATTTCAAAATTAAATTGTTGGTAATGAAAAGTTGCGCACTTAATGATTGTCCCCGTTGTCTCTTTTCTCTTTCTCTCTCTCTTTCTATCTCTCTTTTCTCTGTGCGTCTCTCGCTGTACCTCACATCTAATGCCGATGATTACGTTTGCGTTTTGTCCACATCATAAAGAGAGAGAGAGAGAGAGAAAAAAAAAAGTGAAGACAAGTGAAGCGTTGAAATGCTGTTAGCTGATGATGGAAAGCGGATGTCAGCAATCAGCGCCGTTGGGAACACTTTTAGTTTATTGAAATGTTTGTCGCACAGTGCGTGCAATAAGTACTCGCTTCTGCCTCGTTGCTTATTTATAAAAAACTAAAATAAAAAAAAAATACTGAAATATTGAATTGCTATTTTAAAAGCTTGCAAAGTATCACGAAAACAAAAAAAAAAAATGTTTTGCAAAATTTAATAAAAAATTTGTCAGTTCATGCACAACTACTAATAATTTGCCATTTGCTGCTATTTTTTATTATTCTTTTTTTTTTTTTGTTAACGTAATTTTCATTTTTTTGTCAGACAATTTCAAAAGGATTTTGTAAACATATTATAAATTCTGCATTACATAGGGAATACATCCAGATAGACAAAGGAGTCAAAAGAAGATAGATCAGATTTTACGAATTCTGATCATTTTATTTTTCTATATGCAGAACTTTATGTCTTGCTTCTTGTTAATTAATAAAAATCATTCAATTTTATATTTTCAATATAAATTCTCCCATTAAATTATTCACAACAAACTCTAACTAAAATTAAAGCCCTTTATATTTCTAGGGTATATTAAATTCTAGCTGCATTTTTGTAAATGTTTTTTTTTGTCGTTTTTAATGCGTGTGTATGCAGAATATTAACGTAAGAGTCGCTCGCAAAATGCAATAAAAAAAATGCAATTAAATTAGCCGCAAGCAAGGCCATAAAAATAAAGAAAACAAAGAAAAAAAAAAAAAACAGAAGCAGCACCAGCAGACAAAGAACAAAAAAAAAAGAAAATAAAAACAAAATTGCAAACAGGTAAATTGAATGAAGCTTGATGCGAGCGAGAGTCGTTGAAAGTTGGTAATAATTGAAAATTGAAAATGAAATTTAAATTTAAATTTCTGTTATACCAAAAACAAGCAACAAGCTGTGAACCATGCAAAAGAGACAGAAATAGTGAAAGAGGGAGAGAGAGTGAGCAAATGAGAATGTGTGAAAGAGAGAAAGAGGCGTCCAATAATGCAAATTGAATGCCGAAAAAGGTTAAGGAATCAATCAAATTCTATGAAATATGGGCGTGCCATACAACAGCAGCAGCAGCAGCAGCAATAACAACTACAAACAGCAGCAGCAGCAACAACATGAACATCAACAACAATTTGATGACTTCTGGCCGTGCGTCGAGGCGTGTTAATTGCTTTTGCTCAAATTATATGGGTCTGCGTCTGACATCTGATGACGACGATGCCATATTCTTGCAAAAACAAAAGCAATTGACATTGAATGCCCGAGATAATAGTTTAAGCAACACTCAAACACACACACATAGATATGCCTATGTTTAAGCCTAGTCAGCCGTAAAGTTGATTAAACTTCCATGTTCTTATAACAGGAATTAACTGTATTTAGGCTGCTTAAAAGCTCTGACCAAGCGTAAATATAAACTAATCATATCTAACGCAACAGAAACAGAAACTTGCTCTTAACTGTTTAAAATTTCTTTAAAATTTTAGATAAAAACTAAAAATGTCCCTTGACCAACTCATACACAGACACACTTCACACACTAAAGATGCCTGTAGCACAGTCAGCGGTGTTCTTATGCAAATGCGCAAATCTTAAACCAAGTTCAAGAAACAAAAACTTTGCAACCAAATAAACAAAAGTCGGTTGCGAGCAGCAATAGCAAACGGTAGCAGCAGCAGCAATACCAGCAGTGCGAAGAGCAGCAGCGGCAACAGCAGCTACAACAAAAGCAGCAGTAGCAGCAGCACCAGAAACAGCAGTTTTCATTCAGTCTAAAAAAAAAAAAAAAACTTTGTTGTTGTTGAAGTCTTGGCATAAAATTGAAATGCAAATTCAAACTAAGGTACGAACAAAACTAACGAAATCAGCCAAGTGACGACACATACATTTGCATACACACATGCATTAGTATATATATATACATATACGTGTGTGTGTGTGTGTGTGTGTATATATATATATATGTCGAAATGCGCCCTACGGAATTGCCAACAGACATCAAGGGATGCGGCATCAACATGTGACATTGACAGAGCTCTAACCGTAAATGCTGCACTCGCTGATTTGATGGCATTGGACAGTGGACATTGGACATTGTACATTCGACACTGGAGATGAGCATGGAACCGCAAGGTAGTTTTTGTTGCTTAAATTGAAAACAAAAGCTAAAGCTTTTGCTCCGATTACTCACTGCCATCGCTGTGTGCCACACCCTCACGTAATAGCACATAGCGTAGTCCTTCCATTGTATACTGTACGGCTGCCTGCACAGGATCAACAACATTGTGTTTACTCTTTGACATCTTTTGGCCATCCACAGTCCAATGGGAGTGCACATGCAGTTGTTGTGGTGGCGCCAAACCAGCAGCCATTAGAAATGCTGGCCAATAGATGCCATGAAATTTGAGTATATCCTTGCCAATGATTTGCTGTGCCGGTGGCCAATGTGTCAAATACTATGTGGCAGTAAAAGATTAAAGAGAGTTAAAGATTTGTCTTATTTTTTTTTTTGCATTTATTTACCTGCTCGTTGGGATAACCCAATGAACTTAGATAGTTGATCAATGCATCAAGCCAAACGTAAACAGTTTGTGTCTCATCATTCGGCACGGGTATGGCCCAATGTACACGATTCGAGGGACGAGAGACGGAAACATCGGGTAAGGGTTCACTTAGTGTATCAAGCAGAATCTTTTCAAATTTAACTGGACGTATGCGTGCTTCTTGTTTAACCCAATGACGTACATCATCTTGAAATTGCGATAGACGGAACATATAATTAGTTTCCTCAGTCCATTCCACTGGATGTCCAGATTCCAATGAGTAGCGTGTGCCACTTGCCTCATCCAAGCGTAATTGTGAATCAGTCAAAAAGGTTTCATCTGATACACAGTACCAGCCACTATAGGCAGCCGAATAGATATGTCCACGTGATTTCAATGTATTCTGTTCAACATATCGAATATATTTATAGTAAATCTTAAAAATCAGTTGAACGCAATGAACTCACCCAGAAGTGTGCCACAGCCTGTTTATGTCGATCTTCTGTGGTACGTATAAAGTCATCGTGTGCTATATTTGCTGCCTTAAAGACATCACGATAACGTGATGATATATCTGCACAATATTGTGCTACGGGCACCTTATGTCCAGCTGCCGCCTGTTGAATCTTTGTGCCATGCTCATCTGTTCCAGTGCATAGACGTATCTGTTTGTCCGGATAACGTAATCGCTGATAACGGCAATGTGCATCAGCTATAACCGCTGAATATAAATGTCCAATGTGTGGAGCTATAATAATAAATTTAATTTGTATTTAGATTTTTTTTTGTTATTCAACAACTGCAATTGAACAAAGTGAACAAAATTACCTGCATTTACATAGAATATTGGCGTTGTTACATAATGAGAGCTACTAAAACGTCTACCAAATGCATGTAAATGCTTTACTTTATTAATTAACATTAGTTTTAAGTTATAAATTACGCAGACTTAAAAATAAATAACAATTTGCCGGTTTTAGTGGCTAAAAACACAGCTGTGCGTACAGTGCTACCCATCGACAGCTATTGTTCTCTTCTATTTATAATTGATGTGCAGCACTGGCACTAACGCTGTTAATGTTAAACTTAACAGCACTGCAGAGGTGGAAAATGCACTGCTTACTGAACTGCTTGCTGCTCTGTATGAAAATTCGAAACGGTTAACAGAACAACAGCGCATAATTATGTTATTCCACACAGGGTGACTCAATTTTTCGAAAATAAGCGCTAGCAGTAAATTTGAATATGATTTTTAAAAACACAACGCTCCTTTTTTTTATGTGTGTTTTAATAAATTATTTGCACTTTATGAATATATACATAAACACTATTTGTATATAGAAATCAATGTAACTTGGCAGCATAGATCTTTCTTCGCGGTCGCTGTGCCTTCTGTTTAGCTTCAACTGCCGCACAAGCAGCTTTATATGCAGCTTTCTTAGTCTTCTCATAATCATCCATAGCCACATTTAGTTGCTTATTCAAATTATCTACACGCTGTTTGGCTGCATTCAAGAGTTGTGTCTTCTCCGTTAATTCACTTTGCGCTGCACTTGCAACATGCTCAATATGCTCCAAATTCGTTGTGGCTGCTGCCACAATTCGCTTTAGTTGTTCAAGCTCTTTTCTTGCTTCAGCAGCCGCATCACTTGCTGATGCCGCATTATTCTGTGTATTTTGCAGTGAATTAGTTACATCTTGAACAACAGCCTCAGCCTCGTGTTGCTCCGTTAATAATTGTTCCACCATTTGTTCTTTGCCAGCTAAAGCTGCTTCAGCGGCACGAGCCGCTTGCATTGCTCTGTCAGCCAATGCAGATTTCACTTGAGCTGCAGCTGCATCTGCTGCTGCCATTTGTGCATCATTAGCTGCCTTTGCATCCTGCGCAGCCTGCTGTGCAATATTTGAGGCTTTCACTTTTGAATCCGATTTTCCTAGCGCATTATCACAAGATTTTTCTTTTGACGATGCTCGCTCCTCACAACCCGCATCCTCTTTCTTGCCACGTTCCTCATCCAGTCGCGCAATGTATAGATTCTGCGGATTATGTTGTTGCACCTGTTGGCATATAAATTATTTTTCATGCTAAATTGTAGAGCAACTATTGCTGTTGGCTTACGGTATAGGTCTGGCTAACACAACCGATGTTTAAGAGTAGAAATATAGAAATATATAATAACATTTTACCGATCTTGAAACTTTATTATCGATTATCATGCAAATGTCACAATTGAAATTTGAAAAACAAAAAAAAATAAAAACAGAAAATGAGGCGGCAAATTTTTCAAATCATTTGTTTTTGTTTTATTTTATTATCATCTGTTATTCTCACAGAAATAGCACACGCCACGCCCCTTGTCGCCTCAACAAGAGCAAAACGAATCAAGCGCCTCTTAGTCTCTCATCATATACAACGAAGAGCACCTGAGGATAACGACAATGAAGTAGCTAATGATTCATTCAGCAAACCACAATCCGCAGATCAGTTACAAATAAATCGCAGCAGATTAAAGATCACAAAACATCATGCTACTGAGCTGGCGATTAAGGCGGCTCAAGAGGCAAAGCAGGCCAACGATGAGATGGCATGTGCAGTGAAAATGGCATCAGATCGGATTAAATTACAATATGCGGAGAAGACAGCTGTTGCAGCCAAAGCAGCCGCAGCAGTTGTTGATGCCAAGCAACAGGTACTCGAGCAGCTGGAACTGGAGTTACATGAAGCTGAAACTGTAATGCAAGAGCAGGAGCAAGAGCTGAGCACAGCTGAAAGTAGCAGTCAGCTGGCAGTGAGAGCACATGAACAGGCTGTGAATGAACTTAAGTTGCTTAACTCTGCACTCAAATTAGCACGTGAAAATTATAGTACAGCGCAACAAGTGGCAGCCGTCTGTCAACAGTCGCTGGCTGTGAAGATGTCACTGATGGAGTTGGCTAAAAAACGGCTACGTCTGCTTTTGCGGCAATTGAGCATAGCGCATAAGGATCTAGCCAAAACGAAGCAAGCGGCACACAAAGCGCATTGTGCCGCCAATGAGGCCAAGCAGCGACTGCAACCGTAACTCTTGAGATTTCCCCAATATTGAATATAAATGCTATGCGATATAATGTATGTATATATATTTTTTTTCTTTATATCAATTTGTCTGTATATCGATTAAGACAATGTAAATTTCTAATATTTTGAATTTTAATCAACGAGTTTGCTTTATTTTTAATTTTTTTTTTTATCTGAAATATAGTTAAAAATATTTTGATTTGTTTTTTTTTTTGTCGTTTTTTTATATGTATAAAAAGAAAAGTAATAACGATAATTGTTGAAAAATGAAAACAACAAGTGTTAAAATAATTTATTCTGTAGTTTATTAAACTTTTTTTTCTTTAGGGAATAAAAATATAAAATTCCTTCGACGTCGCGCAAAAAGTGCACGCGCCTGAATGGCTGCCAAAAAATGCTGTGGAACTTTGCCTGTACAATTCGTATGCTTGTTGCGTTAGCTTTTGTTTTTGTTTTTGCTTTTGCTTTTCATTCATTCATTTTTTTATGTGATATATATGTATGTGATCGATTATGGTTTCATCTTTTCATTTCTTGTTTTTTTTTTCGCAACTAATTTTGACAAAAAAAAAATAAATTGATTACAAAACGAATTAAAATGTAAAACTTAAATTAATGATAAAAACTAATATAGAATACACAAAGGGGGGAGAGCTGCTTAATAAATACATTTACCATATATGAATTATTTTAAATTAATATAAAGCCGGCAATTTTATAGGCTGACAATATTGCGCAACAAAAAATAATTGTACACAATGCAAAATACATGAAACTAAAATACAAAAAAATTTTGAACACACACAAATCAAAAATATACAAAAAATTTATACAAAATGGACATAAATTATATATATAAAATATATATATTAAGTGATTAAAATTTAAGCAAAAAATTATTTAAAATTTAATTCGTGTAATTAATAAAGAATAATAAATATGCATTTTGTTTCATTTTGCTTTTTTTTTCATTCTTTTACAATTATATTGGTGTTTCGTCTCTTCTGTTCACAAAATAATTTCAAAAGGTGATGCTTAGTTTTTATTGTTGTTGTTGTTGTTGTTGATTTTGTTTTTCGTTTACTTGATGTTATATCAATAATTCAGAAATTTGAATATATTGAATTAATATTAAAATTGTTATTATCATAATAATAATAATTAATTTTATTTGATTTTTTATTTATTTATTTTATTTTATTTTTTTTTTTTAATAGTTGGTTAGATCAATTGCAACAAACGTAAATACTCAATTTGCAAGTGCGCATAATTCTACATAAAATAGTTTTCATCTGTTATCAATTTTTTTTTTGTTTTTGTTTTTTTTTTTTTAAGAGATTTGTTACGTCTTAGTGTTTAATGAATTAACCTAACGTTGTTTTTGCTTTTCTTTTTAATTGTGAAGCCATTCTAAATATTTACAATTCTAACACAAGCCCCTGTAAATCTGTAAATAATCATTAATTGGTTTCCCATCGATTTTGGCCATACAATTTATGATAAACTGACCAAAACACGTCTAAACTCTAATATCTATGTGTATATGTAAATATCTATTCATATATATATAAACTTGATCGTAATCGGTTATTAATTATAAATGTGTTAATATATAGAATCTGTCAAGCCTTAATATACTGAATGTTGTTTTTGTTTTCTCATTAATTTCTGTTTACATTTATATATAGAAGTATTTGCTTATACATCATACAACATATATAATGCATAATAATTTTAAATATATATTTCATATACAGTTAAACGTTCTTCGCTGAATACTGAAATCATCATCGAGTTTTCTTATATCTGTGTAAGTGTATTACTGTCTATGTATGTGTATGTGTATATATATGTGTGTGTGAGTGTTTAATTCTTATCAATGCATTTTACTGATATAGTGTATATATATATATATGCATATATATTAATATGTGCATATAGCATGCAATATTTGTTAAATATGCATTTATATTTATAGGATATAATATCAACTTTTTGTTTAACTCTTACATTTATGTTTAACTGTGTTGTTATCTAGCTTCTACTTAAACTCATTTTATATATTTATTTATGTATATAATGAAAATGTATCACGATTGATCCAAATTAGATCGAAATAACCGTTAACTTTTATATATATATAGATATATAATACATATATATATATATATTCCGTCATTGCATTTCCTCGACGTTATGGTGAGCGCACTGCGCTTCATATTTATATATTTGATGAATTGCATTTAGTTTAAGTACTTGCGGCAGCGTTTTGAGCCGCATGAACAAGGTATTTTCTCATCTTCGAATGGGAACTTGTAGTCATAGGTTAGTTCCTCGCCTTGCACAATGCGTCGTAGAGCAAAAATGATGATATGCTTATGGCCAAGTATATCGACAACCTTAGAGTAGCAATTCGGCTGAAAAAAAAGCAAAATAGAAATGTAAAATAAAGGTTGAAACAATTGTCAAAAGAATCTATTGTATTTTGGTTTACTTACCTCACAGGAGTGATTGATAAAGCGTGCCGCATTGCCACGCATAGTGGCATCTACTACCAAATTATCATCGATCTTGAACATATAACAGCCAATGCCACGACTATCATAATATCGCTCTCGTTTATCTGTCAGCGTTGAGCGTATCAATTCTCCAGCATATTCGATAACCATTTCACCTGTTGTATAAATAATAATGTATAAATAATTTTGAATAAATAATATAAACACTTTAACTAACCAGCTTCAATGTCCTTGGTACAATAGAGACCACGTCCATGAATGTGCGAACGGAAGACACCAACATAATCCTTATAAGTCTCCTTGAGTGTCCTATATTTCATTGCCATGGGTAAATTGCTGCCAGTTCCACGTCTGTCAGAAGATTTCAAATATATTTTTAATATAAATCTAGAAATTTCTGTGGAGTAACTTTAATTCTTACCTTGGCACCAATTCGTTGTCTGATGGTTGCACAAACACTTGTATCGGTTGCTTGCGATGCCTAGACGCTAGCCAGCTAAACATATCATATTCGGATCGCTTCACATATGGTTCACAGCGTGCACATTCAAATTCATTCTCCTGCAATTCTTCCTGATCGGAACCATAGCCATCCATCAATGCCTGAGCATCAGCACAAGCACCAAGTGCTCCCACATTGATATTACCAGCACTCCCAGTGTGTCCTCCAGCAACACCAGCTGCCGTTGAGACATTGCCATTGCGTTTGTGATACTTTGGCGTATATTTGGCGCACTTCTCCACGCCAGGCAACTGTTCGATTAGATATTTAAGCGCATTCGTCTTAAGGCCAATCATTTGCACGCCACTCATATCAGCTAATGGACCCTCGGGCAATGGTGTAAGACCATGTGCACGACGTGCAACTTGCACGGCTTCAAAGACTTTCTCCCAGATCTCGGCAATGGAGCTAGATTTGTAGGTGAAACCATCTTCGCTTTGAATCTCATATAGTAAATGTGGTCCACTTGTTTTCTTTGGATCACGTATTGGTGGTGGCTGTTGTGGTGCTGCTGCCGTTGGCACCTCATTATTATTATCGACAACTTGTTCATCTTGTTGTTGATGCTCATGTTGCTGTTGCACATCCAATTTTGGTTTCTTGAGATCCAATTCAACGTCCGCCTGCATTTGTTTCAGCTGCAGTTCATGTGCTTCAGCCATTTCATTGATATAACTGGCAGCTGCTTCTACTGCAGCAGTTTCCTCAGCAGTTGCTGTGAATGCTTCATCATCGGTGGCAACACCAACACTGCCAGCAGCTGATGATGCTAGAACATCTTCAACCATTTGATGATAACCAGCGCTTGCCTCAACTGTTGTTGCCGTTGCTATTGAATCGGCGCAATCATCGTTTGTCAGATTATCGAGAATTTTACTGATTTTCTCTTTGACTGCCGGCTCTTCGCTGTCAGACATCTCATGATCATTGCACGCTGATGTTGCCATTTTAAGACTGAAATCATCATCATCCTCATCTTCATCATCATCAAGCTCATCCGTTGGACTAAGTGATTCATTGCCATTCTTAAGACTCGCATAGGGATCATCAGTTTCCATGGCTACAGCCTCAACATGGAAGCCATGTTTCTCCAGCAGGTGACTATCGGTCGATGATAATTGAAAACCATTTTCCATAAGCTCAAGTTGCTGCTGCTGCTGTTGCTGTTGGCATGTTGCGCCATCGATGAGCATTAGTTCTTCATCCTTGGATTTATCCATTTGAAGATGTGTAGAATCATGTTCAGCTTCCTTCTCATAGATAACTTCACTGTAGATTGCATCAACTTGTTGTTGCTGCTGTTGCTGTTGTATATGTATTGTTGCTGCAATTGTATTTGCTTGCTCCAAATTATCCAAATTAATTGAATTTGTCTTCAATTCGATTTCATAGCTCGGAGACTTTTGCTCTAGCTGTGCATAACATTTGACTATTGGCTTTTGACTTGTTGCCGCAGCTGGTGGAATCAATGGCTCTTCGATTGGTTTTGGTGGCGTTGGCGATTGTAATACAATATCAGTGTCCAATGTTGCCGGCTCCTGTCGCTGTTGCATGGGCAACACACGATTTGTTGGCCGACTATTGATTGTTATAATATTCTGTTGCGGCACAGTGCTGCTGTTGACACTTGTCACTGCCAGTGGTTGCTGCTGCAGCGGATTTACAACATTTGTGGGCAACGAATTGCTGGCAAAATGTTGCAAACGATTTGCATTGTTGCCATTGATAAGCAGCTCAGTTTGTTGTTGCTGTTGTTGTTGTTGCTGCAACTGTTGCTGCTGTAATTGTTGTTGCTGTTGTAACTGCTGCAGTTGTAATTGTTGTTGTTGTTGTTGCTGCTGCTGCTGCTGTTGTTGCTGTTGCAACTGTTGTTCCAACAATTGTACTGGTTGTGTCACTTGTGGCACCTGCGTCATCACATACTGTGTTGTCGTCTGTGGCTCTGCAGCATTGACAATACTGATAATTGGCTGCTGTGCAACCTGTAATTGTGTCGCTGACAATTGTTGCTGTTGAAGTGGCTGCTGTTGTTGGTGTTGCTGTGGTTGTAGTATAAGTGGCTGCTGCTGCGGCGGCTGCTGTTGTTGTTGCTGTATTTGCAATGTTGCAGGCAATCGTTGTTGCAACATTGTCACTTTCGGCACTTGGCTAACAACTGATGGCGTTGACTGCTGCTGCTGTTGTTGTTGTTGTAATTGATATTGTTGCTGCTGTTGTTGCTGCAGTTGTTGCTGTTGTTGTTGTTGTTGTTGTTGTTGTTGCTGCTGTTGATGAATTATCGCAGCTGGTTGCATTTGCAATTTGGGTCCAGTCTTTATCAACTTTGGCTTCACTTCCACTTTATGTATGGGTCGGATAAGATTTGTTTTCTTCTGCTGTGGCAACAAAGGTTTCGAGGCAATGCTGGGCGGTGCGCCACATGTGGTACCTGTCTGTTGCACGTGTGATGTTACATTTTGTTTATTCTTTAACTCGTGCGACTGTTGACGCTGAAATTGTGTTGGCAATTTTGACAAATGTTGCGGCTGCTTTGATTGCACGTGATGCTGTTGCTGCTGCTGCTGTTGTTGTTGATGATGATTTTGTTGCTGCTGCTGCTGCAGTTGTTGTGGTTGTTGTTGCTGCTGCACCGTTGCAATATTGGTAGGCAATACCTTGTTAATCACCTGCTGCGTTTGTTGCTGTGGCTGCACTTTGTTTAGCATTGAAACTTGTGCTTTGGGTGCAGTTGCTGCAGTACGTTTCACTTGTGCTACTGGCGGAATTTTAGCTGTAACCACCAGTGGTGCTGTATAATCCGATATGTTATGTTGTTGTTGCTGCTGATGCTGCTGCTGCTGCTGTTGTGTTGATGTTGTTGTTGCCGTTGCCGGCGTTGTTTGAAATTGAAAGCCAGCATTTTGCAAAAGTTGTGTAGTCGCATCATCCGTTGCCTGTGTTTGACTCTGTTGCAATACACTGGTGGCATTCAAAAAGCTACCAGTGCTGCCACTAGCATCGACACCATTATTAAGCACCACATAACCAGCTGGCAAATCAACAATTGGTTCAATTTTACTAGCCTGAAATACTTGTGTTGTTGTTGCCGAGAAACTTGCATTCTGGCTGAGCACGCCCGGCATTGCCGTGGAGACAAATTGTTGCGATGACATGACTGTATTTTGTACAATTGTTTCTAGACCATAATACATTGGCTGTGTGGCAAGTATCACTTGTGGCGTTGCTGTGGCGAATTCCAAACCAGTTGCACCACCAGTCGTTGCACCACCAAGTATCAATGGCTGTTGTCCAGCGGCATTCTGTGTGCCATCAGCACCCGTTGTCAGCTGCAATGTCTGTGGTTGAATCAATGTTCCAATCACCTGTGGCTGTGCCTGCAATGATCCTGTCAACATTTGCAATCCAGAATTTGCTGGTGCAGTGGTTAACATTAGATTGCCACTAGCATCCGTTTGCAGGAATGTTGCACCAGCACCGGGCGCTGCAGCAGTTAGAAATGTTGGCGTTGCTGTCTGTTGTTGTGGCTTAAAGTCATTGCCTGTCGGTATGGAAATGTATTGCAATGGTTGATTCTGACTGCCGTCGCCGGTGACAAATGAAATGATATTCTGTGGCTGTGCCTGTGGCAGCAACAATTGTGGAGTTTGTGCTTGTGCATTGCTCTGGAAGAGTAACTGCGGCTGCAATAGATTCTGTCCAAGCAGCTGTGTGGCACCATTGGTTGTCACTGTGATTGGTGTCTGCTGCTGTTGCTGTTGCTGCTGCTGCTGCTGATGTTGCTGATGCTGCTGTTGTTGTTGCTGTGGTTGCAATTTTGCCTGTATAGGTTTAACGCCATGCGCTGACTTGAACTGTTTCTGTTTGGCAGCAGCTGTTGCCTGTTGTGCTGCCTTTGTGGCAACAGTCTTCAGCGGCTTACCACTGCCCCTCAGTGGCAATACAATCTTCTTATCACTATTGGTCGCTTGCAATGTTTGATACGTTGTTGTCGCTGGTTGCACCGTTGGCGCTGTCGCTTGCAACAGTTGTGGCGCACTTGTTGTACCCTGCGGCAATTGTATAAATTGCTGCGTTCCATCTGGATTTGTTGAAAGTGCTATAATCTGTGGCTGTGGCGCAGCACTAACTGTTGTCGGCTGTGTCAATGTAAAGCCACCGCCCAAATTTGCAGCCAAACTCTGCAATGAATTTGCATATAGCTGCAATTCATCATTTGCTGTACTGGTGGTTGCTGCTGTATTTGGTTGCGATAAAAAGAAGCCATTACCCAATGGTTGTGGTTGCAGCTGCAACGGTTGCAATCCCTGTAAACTCTGCACACCAAATTGTCCCAAGGTTGCGAGATTCTGTACTTGTGGAAATGATGTCTGCAAATAGTTAATGCCACCGGCATTGCTCAATGTTGCTGCGGCCAATGCTTGCTTCTGTAACTCATTGAGACTCTCGGCACTAAGTTGTTGTGCTTGCTGTGTACTTGCTGTCTCCGATTCTGATTCACTTGTTGACGACATTGGCTCACAGCTGGGCAAATGACGTTGAAATGAATCATAGTTGCGATATGTGCATTGACAGCGCTCACATTTCACTTGGCCCGTAAACTGTGCTGTCGACAAATTGCCATCGCCGCCAATAATACGAAATTCTGTTATAGAATCATCGACACCATCCATTTGCATAATCTTCAATTTTGCTGGCGCCTCATCGCGCGTCTCATTCTTTTCAAAGTAACGCTTCGCTGCGCTCCATGTAAAGCTTTTACTGCGCATAGCAGCATTGCTCTCAGCGTTGCTAGTAATTTCTGTTCCACTATTGTTGCTGGAGATGGATTGTCGCCGTGTAATGCCTGCTACTGTTGCCATCTCTTTCTTGTTGCGCTGATTGAGTGTCAGTAGCACACCTTCAGCTAGATTCTTCGAGAGTTTACGTCGCTTAAGTGCCGCTACACTGCTGCCATCTAATTTGGGCCATGAACGTGACTGTGCTGCTGCTGCTGACTTTTTGAGCGCATCACCACGTTGTTTGACTTGACTGGAGCTGCGTGCTGCACTTAACATTGCATCCTCAACAGGATTACTAGCTGGCCAGCCATTACTTAGCTCCAATTGTTTGCTCAGACTATTCGAATTTCTTGTATCCTCATCGCATATGCTAACAGAACTGACGCCTGGTACTTGTGATGTGCTGGTTGTGCCATCCTTGGACTGTTCACTCATGGCAAATAGTTCGGTTTTATCACCCAAATCCTCATACATGAATATATCTAACATTGAGATGCCATCAAGTAGTTCATGTGGTAAATCTTCAAATATTGCATCCTTAATTTCCGGTGGCAATAGATCTGCATTCTGTTGTGGTTCCTCCTCAGTATTCTCATCTGGGGGCACATATGAGTTAGGAAATTCAGCCCAATCGGTATCCAGTGCTAGACTACTATGCCATCGGCCAATCTGTGCGAGACCCAATTGTACCAATGAACCATTGGGATTGCTATGATCCACTGTGAAATTTCGTCCCGCATCGAGAGTTAATGTTGTCGAATAACTGTTTTGTATTGTGGTGCGAACTGTATACTCAACAATTTTCCATGGCTCTTTTGAGGACCAATAGAGACGACTGCAGAGAAAATTAATGGGTACAATTGCCTCAAAGGTATCCGAGAATCGTGGTACTATTGAACCCAATTGTCGTACCTCCAATGATCCAATGTGAAACTGTACTTTGGCTGGTTCAATAAGTTTCTTACGCTTGCGATCTAATTCTACATAAACTGGACGTGAAACTTCAAAATTAGATTCATAGGTGACACTGGGTGATCCATTGGATTTCAGTGCATTGCGAGCATGTGCCGGGCAATACATAGACTTGTCGGTAAGGAAAGCACAATCGATGCTGCGTGCACATGGATAATGATAGTGTTCGCCGCATGATTTGACATTGCAGCCAACAGTAGCGCCCCGATTACCGCACACTGTGCATTTGATCATGCGACCACGTGAGACAGCACTATGTACATTCTGTAACGATCCATCGATCTCCTCGAAGACTTCAGCCGACCACATGGCACAATTGGTATGCACCCAACAATCGTGACCGCAATACAAGAGTCGCGCCTCCTCACCCGACAAACCTTCGCCACTTTTGCGACAAAAGAGACAAACACGTGAATCGAGGCGTGTCTTCAATGCACAGCCACCAAGATCATCGACATCTTCCAACGGTATATCAAGCACGCCGGGACGTGGTGTCTGTGTCGTTTGCTGATGTTCAGTATAATTTGATGGTGAATCTTCCAATTCCTCATAGCCACAGGATTCAAACATATCCTCTTCAAGTGCATCAGTGCAGGCTTTCGTTTCATTTTGAAACCAAGGAAACTGTTCACTCAACAATTCCTTATACGCAATATCCAGTTCATCACAGTTACTCTGCTGTATCACTTGGCTCATGTCATAATTGAATTCCGCTAGTGAAACATATGCATTACCCGCTATCTTCTGCTTAATGTCCACCAGACTAAAGGATTGCGCATGACTCGCTGGTTGCAGGCAGCTACATGGTACTGGTGGTGTTGCAGGTTTAGGATGCGCATTATTTTGCTCCTTGAACTCATAAACATCATCGCTATTCTGTGACTCACCATCACTGCCAAGTCCATTGTAATTGAATTGCAATGCTTTCGGTTGCAAACGTCCCTGATTATGCGTCTTATTATTGGCAGCTGCGCAATTGCAGCGCAATTTCTTGCGTGGACTTAACTTGAGCAATGCACATGCTTGTCGTGATTTACTGAGCAGTTTGAGCACACTATAGAGACTTGCCTTGAACTCTTCCATGACAGCCTGACGCCATTCATCGGCTTTGGTGCGGGACACTTCACAGCGTCGTGCACATTTCTTGCATATGAATTCAATGGATTCGGGTAGCGTGCTTAAGAGATTATATTGCTCATCGCTGAGTCCTTCACATTTGGAGTGTACCCATTGATTACAATCGCCGCATTCCATCATCTTTAAATCGAAATCGTTGTCATCGTAACACTTTTGGCATATTGGGCAATAGTTGCCCTTTTTACGTAGCTTAAAGCAGGCGGTGCACATGGGAAGATTACCAACAAATTTGGATACTTTTGTTGTGGCACATGATTTGCATTTGAGGCAATTAACACAGATTAATGGACGATCGGCGCCCAATAGACGTTTACTTGTTCCCAAGCACGTGCTATGATAATTCTTCTGGCACTTTTGGCATTTCACTTTTGAACCCGACGACATGTTGCATGTGTAGCATACCGTGCATCGTGGACACAGCCAGTTGAGACGTTGCGTTAACTGACTTAATGCTGTTGTTGTTGCTGCTGACATTGCGCATGCATTCACTGATGTCTCCAATAAACTATTCATAAGCGTATCCTCAAATGAACTTTGCTTTAAATTATACTCGTCCAGGACACAATACTGATGATAAGGTTCACAGCAGCAGGCACAAAATATCAATGGGTCCAAACCCGTTGAGCCGCAAAGAAAACATAATGCACGCTGTGCTACTGTCTCCGTAACAATGAGACCAAATCCGGTTTGGCAAACCTCAGCTGGATCATAATTCTCCCAAAAATCAATTGAGATTAATGTCTTCAAGCGACTCACTTCCTTGGCCAATGCACGACGACTTTGTGCTGCAGTTGGTTGATTACTTGATGTATTATTATTGATATTCAATTCCATATTGCGTTGTTTCTTATTAGCTACCAAGAGTCCGCTACTAGTGGATGTTGATGTTAATGTGGCTGCGGCTGCATTTCGTGTGGTCACCTTGCCGCCCTTTGATGACGTTGCATTTGTTGTTCTTTTAGCCTCTGTTTGCATATTTGTTTTATTTGTTGTCTTTATTTCCTGTGTTATTGTTGTTGTTGTTGTTGTTACTGTTGTGGTCACATTTTTAACTGCTGTTGTTACTGTACTAGTTGAGACTTCCACTGGCGGTGCCTTGCATGTGCTACAATTATCATTCTCATCGATAATCATTTGCACGGGCACGGGAGATTTCGATTTCTTGGCATTAACTTCAACTGTTGCATCAGTCGTTGTTTCAGTTGCAGTTGCAGCTACTGTTGCTGTTAGTTCATCATCTTCGTCACCAAAGGTAGCCAAAGGTTGACCTAACACTATAGATGCACTGCGGCAAACATGTTTAACGCGTGGTCCCTTCAAATCGATACGTTGCCGTTTAAGATTCTCAGTTACCGTTGCAGAAGTTGAGTTTGACGTGGTTTCAGCTGCATCCGATTGATTATTGGTGCCAGCTGCAGCTGAGGTTGTCGCTGTTTGCGCTGCAGATGAAGAGGAAGACGTGGCACTAGATGCAGTCGTCGTTTCATGATGTTCATTCTTTTGAGCTTCAGATGTAGTTGTTGTAGTCTCCATAGATTTCTTTGCAGTTGGACTAAGCGGTTTATCAGTTTCCAATTCTCTAGATTTTTCCTTCTCCTTTTCTCTTTCCAATTCTCTTGCTTTTTCCTTTTCCTTCTCCTTTTCTAATTTATCCAGTTTAGTCTTTCGCGTAGATTTCACTTGCGCAGGTGCAGCAACTTGTGTTATTGCTGCTGTTGCTGCCGCTTCACTGGTGCTTGGCACAGGACTTAGATGATTAGTTTCTGTTGTTGCAGCTGCTGCTGCTGCTGTTGTTGTTATTACAGTTGATGTTGCCGTAGTTGTTGCTGTTGCCTTTTTACTATCGCTGGCATTGGCAATTTTAAGGAACAAAGGCTTTTCGAGTATAGCTGGACGCAATAGCGGAGTACTGCCAAATGTAACATTATTCTCAGCCAAAGGATTCGATTTAATAGAATTAACTGTCGACTCGCCACTTGATTTCCATTTCATTGATGAAATGCTGCTACTGCTGCTGCTTCCTGTTAATGTCGATGATGTGGACGTACTATTTGTTGTGGCAAAACGTAAACTTGCCGTTGGTGACAACAACTCAAGAGACTTGTCCATATCCTTGGATGCAGTTTCATCGCGCATATTAAGGGGAAGTATGGCACACATGCGACTTCGATGCCCTGTGGGCAACTGGAATGACACCAGACATTTCTTCAGCCAACATGCTGTACAACGTTCCTTGTAAAGCTTCTTAAAGTTTTTCAATTGACTTTTTGTCGAGATTATATTACAATTGCCAGCTGCAAAAATAGAAATGTTAGTAAAATCCTTGAAATATATGTATATACACATAGATATGTAAAAGCAGAGATTATTAAAAGTCCTTTGCTTACCCTCAGTGCTCTTGCATTGCAATTGTGTTGCACTGCCGGAGCTGGAGTTTGATGGCGTGGATAACTTTTTAGTCATTCTTGATATAAATTTACGACAAAATTCGCAGGCAATGACCCCATGTTTGCGTGCCAGTGGCGCGTCCTTGCTATTAACAGGTGTGGCACAAACAGCACACGATGTGGAACCAACTGAAAATAAATAGAGAAAGAGAATTGTCAACTTTTTGTTGCAAGCATTATTGATTCAATAAATCACAACATACCTGCACTTGTCGCCATGTTATTGTTGTTGTGACAGCCAAAGGATAACATTGCATATGCTGAAGAAATGGCACTTGAGTAGCAGGAATTGTTAGATGAAGACGTTGATGTTGATGCAACTGTTGTCGACAGCGACTTAGCGCCAACAAATAATCCATTTTTATCCGTTTGGAATTGTAGACGCGGCTTGCGCAATACAAAGCTGCTGCTGCTGCTGCTGCTACTGCTACTGATGCTGCTATTGTTGTGCTTCATGCTGCCAAAACTGGGAAACGTTTCTTTGCTCAGCTTCTGACTTAATGGTAGTGACGGCGAGGCAGCAGATGTTGACGTGGATGTGGAGGTGGAGGCGGATGCTGTTTCATCAACCAAAATGCCTAAGCCAAAGTAATTCTTAGGCTTTGACTTTGTGTTCACCTCGTTGCTATTGATATTCTTTCTGTTGCTGCCACTGCTACTGGTGCTACTAATGCCACCTACTTCAAGCAATCGCTTGTTTGGCTTGATGATACGTGATGAGCGTGTACTGCGCTTTGGCAATATAAAATGTTTATCCATCACAAGCTGTCTATCATCATTGTTGTCCTTGTCATCAAGGCTAGCTGCAGTTTCAGCGCTCTTCTCTGAGACAGCTTCTTCGTTGTCATCGACATCCTCATCGTCATCAATTTCATCATCTTCCTCAATTTCATCACTGCTTGTCGAACTGAAAATTATTCAATTTTATTAATAATTTTTATTTAAAAAAAAAAAAAATTGTTATAATTATTTTTTTTTTTTTTGCTGCTCGAACTTTTAATTATTCATTTTGATTTATATTCCAATTTGTTTGGCATACTTTGAGGCGCTTTCTAGTATAATAAAAGTTTGTTAAGAATATTTCGAATGATTTAATATTCAATATTTATGAATACATTTTTATATTTTTTTATATATTTTTTTTAATTTGATTAAATTTTTAAAAAATAAAAAAAAGTTTTAAATATTTCATATATATAATTTGTTCACATTTCTCTTACCCATCATCATTATTATCCTCTGGAGTTTTTTGATGCGTCTCATTTTTACGAAATGTGACACCACCCGATACAGCATCTTCATCCTCCATGGGTGCACCAAAGGCACGTGATAGTCCCGAACCGAATGTATTCGCAGATTTAGATGATGATGGTGACAATGTTGCATCACTTAACGATGTTGTCGCTGGCACCGAACGAAATTTGAGCGAATTGAGCTTATCAATGTTCGAGGTATTATTGAGTATCTTGGACAATATGGAAGGACGCACAATAAACTCGCTGCCTCTACAATAATTAAGAGGTCGATTCAGGCTATCTTTTTTCATGATGGAAACAAGCGGTACACGATTATCTGGATTATAGAAACGTTTCACTACGCATTTATCATCACTCGTTTCAAGAATGTTTTTAAACGTGACCGTTTTCTTTTGTTTTGTTGTTGATGATGTCCCTCCTCCTGCTGCTGCTGCGGCTGCTGTTGATGTTGTCGCCGCTGGCGTTCCAACAGCACCAACAGCAGTCCCATTACTTGTCGATGCCCCATTTGTATTGATGAGACTTGAGCCACTGGATTTAACTGCTGCTGCATTGGAGGCATCCGTTCCCGCCTCATTGGTCATTTGGTCGTTTGTAATCTTCAACTGTAGAAAAAAAAAAACGAAGAAAAAAGTTGCAAGTGGGACAAGTTAGTCCTATAGGTTCAGTTTTGTTTGACTAACCGGCAAATAACCGGACCGGCCAAGGGCTGGGCTGAGCTTCCCACAGCCAATCAATAATTCATGCAAGTAACTACATGTGCATGCTCGTAAAAACTAAAGCAAAGCATGCAAGAAAACACACAAGAAGCAAGTAAGAGTAAAAGAGAGAGAGAAAGAAAGAAAGAGACACAGATAGAAGCATGCAAAAATAAAAGCAAAAGCAGGGAAAGGAATATTTAGTAGGCATTTTAAAGCGAGGCAAAATGCAGTGAAGGGGAGGGGGGACAAATACAAGGAGCAAGTGCAAGTTTTTGGGGGAAAACGAGTTATATGCAGGTACAGCTATAGGCATAGGTATAGGTATAGGTATAGGTTAAGGTATATACAGAGGCAGGCAGGGTAAAGCGCGAAAACGTCATAAGAGCCAATTAAGCAGGTAAGCGAGCGAGCAAGCAAAAGCAATAGGCAGCAAAGTAAGGTAGACACTCAGACTAGGGTAACCATAACCAGTAATATAAATGTATATATATATATAAATATATATATATATATATATTTATATATATATTGTGGAAGAGGAGATGGGGAGAGGCGGGAGAATTGGCAAATAGTAAATAGTAAGGGTGCATAATTTAGCGCCCGACTTGACGGGATTCGTATTTACATTTGCTTACTTAAAACTTATTCATAGTTTATACTATACATGTATATGTATGTATATATATATATACATAAAAAAAGCTGAAATGGAGCAGAAGGAGGAATAAAGTAAATATAACACGCAACACAAAGACGCTGAGGAGACACCAAAATCACTGAGAAAAATCGCCTTTAACTTATGTCTAGATATATCTGTAGTTATATATATATATATGTATATATAAATATATTTATATGTATGTAAGTAAGTATTAAGCTGATATGTATGCATGTATTTATAAAGCGGGAAGAGCGCGCGTTGCGCGATGCGTGTACAGTACAACATGAGCTAAAGAAATCAACTTACCATTGCAACATCTTCGCCAGCGCCTGCTGCCTCGACCACTTTTGCATCAATGGTGGCAAAGGGATTCGTCAGCATGCAGCCTGCAGCTGTGGCTGCGATTCCCCCGCCCCCTGCATTTGCCAATGCCAATGACAACGCTGGCGTCCCAATCCCCGATCCAATGCCAGTCGACAACGATGACGCTGTCGCTGTCCCTGCTGCTGCTGATGTTGTTGCTGCTGTTGCTGTGGCTGACACTGACGTTGCCATTGGCATTGCAGGCGCATTGAATGTTGTTGTTGTTGGCGTTGTTGCTGCTGTTGATGTTGTCGTAGGAGAAGACGATGATGAAGGGCAATTAAGTTGCAATTGTTGTTGTTGCTGTTGTTGCTTAAGTTTCGACGTTGAGGGCAACATCACCTCTGCTCTTGCCAGATTCAAGTTTTTAAATTTTTTATTGCCTCCTTTGCGTGCACGTTGCAACGCACTAAGACCTGGCACAAAGGCAGCAACTCCAACATTGACTCCTGTGCTTGTCGTTGTGCCTCCTGGTGTTGTTGTTGCTGTTGTCATTGTCGTTATTGCTTTCTTGTCATTGCTGCTGTCATCGTCATCATCATTGTTGTTAGTGTCCTCGGCAGCGACAACATGCCCTGCAAAACCCCGACCAGGCCCCGAGGTGATGCACTGGTTTAGCTCGATGTTGTTAGCTCCTTGAATTTTGCATTCCTTAACATCCGATGCAGTGGCGCTTGTGATGTTTCTATGTTGGCTACTACTGCCACCATTTACACTGCCACCATTTGTTGTACCATTACCGGCACTGTTGCCGCCTCCTGCACTAGTGTTCGTTGTGTTTGTTGTATTTGTAATGCCACCAGATGCAGTAGTATTACCACTGGTTGCAGCGCCACTTGGTGCATTATCATCGTCATCGTTATCACAATTGTTGCTCTTATCGCGTGATGCTGAGCTGGCGCTCTGTTCGCTTTGCTGTTGCTGTTCCGTTGGCGCTGTGGCCGCTGCCCCCACCGCAGAATCATCCTCAAGTTGCAGTACACTTATTCGCTTGCGATTAATCGACTTGGATGGTTTCCCCGGGAACTTGGAGCGGCCCATAATAAACACACTTGCTGATCTTTTCTTTGCATTTGCGAAATTTTTCTCTTAACCCGGCGACGCTGGTTGCTGCTTTGTTTGCTATGTTGGCATTAAGCACAACTTTCCTTGCAATGGGCCGCAACTGTTTTGTGGACAGAAGTGGAAAGAAAACAAAAAAAAACTATACAATATCCAAAAACAATGTTCACGTGAGTCCAAAAAGACCGGTATTAGGCGACACGACACAACAACGACGAACAACAAACAAATATAAACAAATCCAGAAAGTAAAATAAAACAGAAAAAACCAGCAGCAGCAGTAAATATCAGAAACAACGTCAGCAATGCCTGTAACCGAACCGAGCTTGGAATGCGTCAATTTTCCCCTCTCAAACACAAACACAAACACACAGAGTCACGTACACATACATAAATATAGCCGTGGGCTTTTAGTGTTACTGTTGTTGTTGTTATTATTATTATTCTTGTTAGTGTTGCTGTGGTTACCAATTCCACTCTACTCTCAACTCTCGACTCTCGACACTCGACTCGCAACTCAATTCAATTTGACTCCACTCGACGCGACGCTATGCGATGCGATGCGATATGTTTGCGACTCGTTTTGTTTCGTTTTTTTTTTTTTTTTTTCTTTTTGCTAGTTCGTTCCTGTGTGTTTCGATAGCTTGTTTTCGCGCGCGTTCCTCGCTCCTTGCTTTGCGAATTACAACTACTAAGGCCAGCCGAACATGAATATGACGTCGAAGCGTCAAAGCGGCTGCCGCATTCGCTTCGTTGTTTACGCGCTCTCTGCCTTAGGCTGTCTCCTTCTCTCTCTCATCCACTCAATCACTCATTTTTTCTTTCTCTCTCACTATATAACTCTCTCTTGCGCTGCCTTTTACGCTCTTTTACATACTCATACACACATTCTTCTCTCATTCACTCTCAGCAGGCAATGCGCTCTCGCGCGCTCCTTGAACGCGCTAAAGGTGCAATTGCAGCTGCCTTTGTTTCGTTGTTTTTATTGGTTTGCTTTCGGTTCTGCTCCTGGCTATGTCTGTCCCTTCCCTGTCCCCGTCCCTGTATCTATGCTTATATCTCTGCCTGAGCCTGACATTCGATGTCAATGTTTCACGTCTGCCACGTCTTGCGTGACCACCGGCACACACCACCATCACAAGCAATAACTGCACCACCTTTACACGTTGCCTCTACCACTAAATATAGTATTTTTTCTTCTAAATAATCGTCACAAGAAAAAAAAGAAGCAGCAGTAGAAAAAACAACTGCTGCTGCCGCTCTGCTGCTGCTGCTGCTATTCCTTAGCACGCGCTCGATTCGTATTCGTCTTCGTTCGCAGACTCCTTTTGAACTGTCGCGAGCTCGCGCCTTCCCCTTCACACATATAATGCTTACATATACTCTATATGCATTCGCTCTCTCTCTCTCTCTCTCTCTTACTCTCTCTCTCGTTCTAGCTCACGCATACGCTCTACGCTATATAGTGTGTTTGTGTGTGTTGTTAATCGCGTCGTTGTTTCGGTATCCCGTCAACGTCTCATCGACGTTTTAAGTGGTTTTTCTACTTCGGACATGAACTTTTTCTTCGTCGCAGGATTTTCTTGTTTTTCATTTTTTTGTTACCGCTACTGTTGTTGTCGTTGTTACTGCTGCTGCTGCTGCTGATGATGATTTTGCTGCTGCTGCTGCTGCTGCTACTATTGTTATCTTTTGTTGTTGTTGTTGTTCGTTCGTTATTGTTGCTTTTGCTAGAAATTGAAATTCTTACAGTTGTGTTTTTTATTGTTGTTGTTGCTGTTGCTATTTATGTTGCTGTTGTTGTTGTTGTTGTTGTAGCCCACTACCCTGTTAAGTGGTGGGTTTTCCTTTATGACTGCTGCCTATTTACGACAGACTTTTTCTTTTTCTTTTACTTTTTTCTTTTTTTTTTGTTGTAATTTTTTTTTTATTTTTTATTTTATTTTATGGTCTTATGGTGACGCGAGAATGAAAATTCTTCTTTTTGCGCGTTTAGTTTTTCTGCGTTTTGAGTTTTTGCTCGTCGTATTTACAATTTTCCACATTGCTGTTTACTTTCGCGGAACGTTGCTCAACTATGGTAGCAGTTTTGGCTGCGGCCTCATCAACAACATCATCATTATTATGATCATCATCTTCAACACACTTTAATCATTATCATGATTATCATCGTTAGAGCAGCCGCATCAACTACATCATTATACACTAATACTACTACCACCACACTACTCGCAAATCCCCCGAACTTATACTAGCACATTTTTTGCGCATCGGTTTTTGACTCTCGCGACCGATGTATGCGAATTTTTGTGTCTTAGCGCGATTTTCTTCAATCTGGAAAAATTATTGAAAAAATGGGGGGGAAAAAAAAACAAAGTAGAAAATTTATTAGTTCGCTTCGTCGCAGTTGGCAAACAAGTTGCGATTTTTACTATGTGTGTAGGAGTATGCATGTGTGTGTGTGTGTGTGTGTGTGTGAGTGTCTATATTTATTTGTTGAATGTGGTGCGAGTGCAATATGAATATGTGAGTATGTGCGTGTATGTGTGAATTGTGGTTGTTAAATTGGATTGCAGGAGCTGATGTTGCTGTTGTTGCTGCTGCATGTGACGGTTAACCATGTTTCTGAATTACTTAACGGGTTGAGGTGATGAGAGGCGGTAGTATGTGTAGGAGGGAGAGTAGAGGTGTGTAAGGAAGAAATGAGAATGAGGTGAAAAACGTTCAGACTACTGCGTGTAAGCTTGTTCCTCCCAACTCACGATGAGTTGTTATTACTTTTTTCCTCTGTGTTTTTATTTTCTTTCTGTTTTTTTTTTTTTTTTCTGTCTTTCTGTTTTTTGTTGCTGTTGCTGCTGATGTTGTTGTTGTTGTTCTGTTTTAGTTGTTCGTTTTTAACTAGTTACTGCAATTTACTGGCTTGAGTTTGCCGCATGCATGACTCAGTTTATGCATAGGTGATTGTTTTTTTTTCATTCTTATTTTTCTTGTTGGTTGTTGCTGCTGTTGTTGAGGTGTAAGTAAGAGGTGTTTATATTTGCCTAGAGGCACACGACCCGGCAACGGCAAAAGCAACGACAACAAACGACAAACGACAACGGCATCGACACAATTACCACCACATTCAGTTACTGTTTCTGGCACCAGCGGTCAGTTAGCCAGTCAGCAAGTTGCCAGTTAGTTTGTAAGTTAGTTAGTTAGTTATGTTATGTAGCTAGTCAATCTTGTCAACTGTACTCTACTCTCTACCAAACCCAACAACAAACAACTGCAGTTTTGCTTTGTTTTGTTTTAAGTTTTGTATATATACATATACATATCTATATGTATATATATTTATTTATTTTTTTTTTTGCTTTTCTGCTTTGTTGATTTTCTAGTTAGTTTGCAACCAGTCAATAATTTAGTTTTCCATGTGCATGTACAAACAACAACATCATCACCAACAACAACAACAACTGCAACTGCAACTGAGTTGTTGGCGATTGTAATTTCATTTCATTTGAGACTGAAGCTTAAAGTGCGCATTGACTTTTTGATTTTCTTTTTATCTCAGCGACGTAGACATAAATCGCAAGAGGAATGATGTAATCCTTAAATTTAGTCTCATTGAATAACAAATATATGAAATATATACATATGTACTGTATATACATATGTACTGTGTACATTATGTATTTAACTTTTGCAAAAATAATCTGAAAGAAAAACAAACCTACAGTCAAATTGATAAAATTCCATTGACTAGAGTTTAGTCTATTGAGCAATTGATAATTTTATCAATTAACCAATTTCTATCAACATTGTCAAATTTCGTATATAACACTTAAAAACTACAATTTTAAACAATTTTGTAGTACTTGAAGAAATATGTATATATATAATATTGTGATACCTAAGTTTGGCTCAGTTTACGCTCTATATATATTTTATTATAGTCAGTATTTCAATTAATTTCTTGAGATTTATATCTTTATATACTATATATAGTAATTATTGTAGTAAGCAAAGTTTACCATATTGCAATATATAGCAATTATTATTCTAATTGCATATATTATATATGTATATTTCATGTCTGCATCGATAACTTTGTTTATCTGTGATTGCAACTGTATCGCGTATTGAAATTAATTTAATTGTGTCTTTGTATATGTATATGTGTGGGAGGAGCAAGGCAATACAGGATGATGATGTCATGTATGAGAGAATTGTATGCATAATACTGTATAATGTATACAATATATATATGTATGTACTATATATATATATATATATATATATAATGATTGGAGATAATCTTTGTTGTTAAAAATTTAATTGATGAGTTGAGTTGAATTCACTTTTGTTAGCTGTAGGGTATAGTATAGTATAGTATAGTATAGTGTGGTATGGTATTGTATGGTGTCAACTATTCAATTCAATACTAATATTAATATTAATATTAAATTTCTAATCGCGATGCACACAAATTGTTGTTAAGCAAATAACAAACATGATAGATAGATAGATAGATAGATGACATAACAAAAGTAAAGGTTAATTCGCTCAAGCTCAAAACAATTGTCAACAATTTAATACAAACTGCCAGTCGTTCGTTCGCACACAAACTACGCTTTAAATTGCAAATTGAACACATACACATACAAATATATAGACACATACACACTCACGCACACGCATGCTTAGACATAGCCATAGACATAGACATAGCAATAGAAGTGACACATAAACCACATAAGCAAACTAGTATTAATAACAGCATTGTGTTGACATCAATTAAGTAAATCGCTATAATTATACACATTCATCTAAACATACATACATACATACATACATACATACATATGTTTGTTTATATATGTCTGATGTGATGTGTGCGCCACATGTCCCAGGAATATTGAACTAATCAATAAAAAAAATCTCGCTAAAGATGACAAAATGCGAGTAGACGGCCATCAAAACGACATAAAAAAATAAAATAAAATAAAACGTAAGCTGTATGTGGATAAAGCAAAGAAGAGAAGATAAAACAAAAAAAAAAATAAAAAGAGCAATTGATGTGAATAATTTGAATGCTACAAATAAATAAGAGTCACGCGAGGTGCGTTCAGCAGGCAGCAGACTGTTAGCTGTAGAGCCGGAGGTGAAAATGATGATGATGTTGCCAGAGGTGGTGAGGGAGGAGTGGTTCGAGAAGTGATGAAGAAGAAGAAGAGAATAAGCAGGCAGACAACAAGCGACATACACGACAATCGTCTCCAGTGGCCAGCGGCAAACGCGAACTGGCCAATAATTATACGAAACGAAATACGCCCGAAACCCGAAGTTGTCGAAGTCATAACCGAATCGAGCCGAACTGTAACTGTCGGGTTAAAAACTACAACACGATAGCAACAACGAACGAAAGCAAGGCGCGAGGCCGCACACACACCTTTAATTTAATTGCCATCAATTATGGTAAAAAGATTAAGAAATCAAAACAAGCGCAAAACGTACAAAAACATGAATAAGGAGAATGAGAAGCAAAACGAAACAAAATATATACAGACAAGACTGTTACAAGCACATAAATACAAATACAAACAAATAAATACGCACGTATATATGTATATGTACATGCATACACTTTCAGATACAGGTAGGCAATGAGACAAAGACTGAGACAGAGATATGCATACTCAACTTGCAAATTGCGAGTAATTGAGCAGATTAAAGTCAAGCAGCGACAGCGACAGCAATAGCAACAGCAACAGCAATGGCAACAGCAAGACAACTAGAGGGGAGCAAAGTAGGCAGACAGTAAGACATGCAGACAGATCGACAGTTGGACAGACAGTCGATGGAATCAAGAAACAGGCAAAGTTGTTCGGGCAGGTAACGACGATGCCCAAGATGTCGATTGAAAACCGAATCGAAAACTGACGAACGATTAAAAACGTGAGCATAACAATCACAACAGCGACACAACGAATACACTCAAAACGCAACTGAATAGTAGACATCTATCTACATTATAAACACGACAGACAAGTTGAATACCAACAAAAAAAAAATATTTATGTATGTATGTATAAATAAAATAAAAAATCAAAAGACAAATTTATACACATAAAGAGAGATACACATAATACATGCATATGTATAAGCATATGCATATGTATTAGTATATGTAAATTTGCATAAAATTATGCAAAAATGCCCAAAATAAATGAGCGAGAAAATGTGTCCAACGACGAGTGTAAATAATAAGAGCGCAATGGAGCCGAACAAGAGAAAGCCAAAACAACAAGAGGCCGCAAGTCAATGTGAAGCAACTGAAGAATTTTGAATTAACCAGCAGCAAAAGACAAGCAACAAATGTGTCCCGCTGAGAGATTAACCATAAGTAAAAGAGAGATAGATAATGAGCAGCGAGAGAGAGAGAGAGAGAGATCTAAAAAGAGACAGAAACAGTAAACACCCAACATAGCGAGAGAGCATATGTACTGAGGTGAAGGTGGGGGCCAACTATTCATGTTGAGCATGAGAGAGCGAATATGCGGGGGTGTGTGTGTGTGTGTGTGTACGTGTGAGAGAGAGAGTATATATCTATATATGTGTGTGTGTGTGTGTGAGTCTGTACGTTTGTATTTAGACTGTTTGTATGACGAAGGTGAATGAGGTGCCCAAAAGACGTTGAAATCAAAACACGCAGCAAAGGTAAAAGAAAATGTGCGCGCCAATATGTGGGAGCAGAGTATACAAATACAAATATACATTGGTATGTTTTCTGTATATGTGTAAATATCTATATACGTTTGTATGTGTGTATGTATGTATGTATACGAGTATTAGTATATGAATGAGCATTAAAACCTGAGCGTAAAACTCAGTTTGATGCCCAATTGCCACGAACACGAAAGCAGCAGCGGCAGCAATAATAACAAAAACAACAACAACAGCAGCAGCAGCAGCAACAGCAGCCAATGTTAGCTGTTGCTGCTGCTACTGTTGTTGTTTGAATTTGCTTTTGTTGGCGGTGGGTAAATGCGTGTGTTGGTAAATGGTATTGTTGACGTTGATAATATTGTTGTTGTTGTTTTTGTTATTGCTGGCAATTGTGCTGTTGATGTTGGTGGTGGTGGTGGTGGTGGTGGGTTCTCTTAAATGTAGCAGCTGTCGCACACACTACAAAATTCACATAGCCAATAATTTAATGCCATAATGAAAACAAATACATTTTCTAACAATTGAAATTTGGCAAATTTACGAGGTGTGCGCGATAAGTTAATGGAAATTTAATTTGCCACTGCTCAGTTAAGCGTTATGAGTGTGAAAAACGTTTATTAATGTGAACAAAATAATATTTACATATTCATAAAACAAATAATAACAACAAGAAAAAAATATATATATATTCTATAAATAGTGATAATTATGTAAATTAACTTGATAAATATTATAAATAATACTTTTATTGTCTATACCATCAATTCGTGTTCGTGTTGGAAAAGCAAACACACGACACGCGTTCAACTCTAAATTGAGCAACGAATTTGCGACGTTCAATAATTTGGGATATAATAAATGCCTATGATAAATTTTTAATATATGTATATGTAAATAAAATATAGCTAGTATATGTCTATGCCTGTATATATCTGTGTATGTGTGTGTGTTTGTGTCTGGGTTTATATGAGCAATTACTCATTTCATAGTTTCTCACGCTCGCAGAGCGCACAAATTTGATTTTACTTTGGAATTTGACTTTTTTTCATTTTATCGACAAAAATGTCAGAGCAAATATTGCGTCCATAAAGAGAGAAGGAGACAGATATATATATATATATATATATATAAATAAAGAGAGAGACAAGCGCGCAAATACAAGCACACAGTGAATGAATATGCAAATGTATTTATGCATATAAATACATATGTAGTATGTAGATACAAATGTATCTAATACTTGTATTGAAAATATTTCGTAATTATTCATCAAAAATTATCATCAACAGCCGAAGTCGCAGCAGCTCAACACAGCTAACAACAATGCGGCCGGCCACGACGACGCCGACTACGCCAACAACAATAAGTAGCAATAATAATAACAATAACAATAACAGAGAGCAACAATAACAACAACGTCGAGCTGTCGTAAGCACAGAAACTCAGGCCAATCGATTTAGCTGCCTGGCAGTTTTTCATTTTATTGTACAAATACAAACAAAATTAAATATATATATATATATATGCACATATGTATGTACATATATTTATTCGTGTACTTATGTATTATATACATATGTAAATATGTATGGGAGCACATAATTTATTAAAAGTTTTTAAAAGCAACGCAAACGATCAGCGCAATTTTAGTTATAAATACAAGCACTTGGCCGACTACTAAATGCGTGCGAGAGGTACCGACAGAGAGAGTGAGAGAGAAGGAGAGGTAAAGCGAACATTTGATTTAAATTTTTAAATGAGCCGACAACAAAAACAATTAACTGTAGATACTCAATACACACATTAAATTTTATTTATTGCCTATTTGTTGTTGTTCGCCAATTCTTTACTTGCGCGTGTGTAAATGTTTATATATGGCTGTATATATGTGTGTGTGTGTGTGTGTATGTGTATATCTTTATGTTTGCTTTTGTAGTCGCTGACTACCGTTGGTTTTTATTTTTCAACTTGCTTTCTATAGTATTAAATAGTTCACATGCATACAGATAGACACATACATACATGTGTATTTGTCTATATATGCGTAGTCGGGTAGTAAATAATGAAACGACGTAGATAAAAATCGTATTTAAATATAACTAACAGACTAACAGTACAAGTTGTAGACTTGAGTCTTTGCAAACAATCAATGCTAATTTTAATGAACTACAATAATAAAATATGCATAACATATGTATGTACATACATCCATATGTACATAGTTATGTGACAATTGTCTAGCTATGTTCCTACAATATATATGTATATTATTTAATTTATGTATCAATGAATGATTTGTTAGTTCAAAGTGTCAAAATGCATTTGTTAGAAACGATGACTACATATTTATTATTTATGTGCTTATTTATTGTATGTGTATGCATGTGAAAAGGCGAATGTTGTTGACTCATCTGCCAATACGATGGAGTTGACGACGACGACGCCTGTTTTATGTACACACATGTATTAAAATATTATATATATATATATATATAATTACCTTTTCGTATATATCCTATATCCAATATTGGGATGAAGGTTGACAATTTTCGGAGCAATGTTAAAGCATAATTTATCATGCACATATATGCAAATCACAGCACATACACAACTTACAAAAACAACACTCAACAAACACGAATTGTTCAATATTCGGTATTTTTCGTGTTTTATTTTCGTTCACTTATTTGTTGGTTTTTGCTTTGCTCTCGCATTCGCCTGCTTGGCGCGCTTGCTCTCTCACTAAAGAAACATACAAAAACAGCGCAACAATACACGCACACATGTAAAAAGGTATACTCGCTCACGCTCTTATTCTCTCTCGCGCCCGCGCGTTACATATATACATATATATAGATTTGCGTATGTGTTTGTGTGTGAGAATGTCGGTATGTATTTTACGACGATGAAAAAAAGCCTGCCTTTTGAGAAATCAGGTTTGCATCTTTTTAATTCATATTTATATGCATTTCTTAATGCAAATTTGATAACTTAACACTGCACATAACACTTACAAACGCTTTTAACAAGATTTTCACAACTATTTACGACATTTTTCCCGTTTTTTCCACGAAATTTCTTGAGCAGCATCTGAACGCTGGCTGTTGCAAGAAGGAATCGATTAGCGATATTAAAATATCAACCCTACACCGAAGTAACATTATCGATAGTATAGTTAACATTTTATTAACATACATATTTATTAGACAATCAAAATTAAATGCATGTTCTTTAAAGAAAATTATTTAAGTTATTACTATAAAAAATATTTATAAAATAATAAAATTACACGCGAGTCAAATTTTTAGATCACTGTTAACAGTGACTGTTAACATTTCTGTCATTACACTGTGTAAAAAAATAATTTAACACTTGTTTTTTAGCGTCACCTAGCGGCGAGCGTTGGAAACGTTTATTTATGTTAATGGTGGTCGTTTGGCCGTTACAATTTGAAAAATTATAAAATTACAATAATATTTAATTTATATCAAGAAATTAATTTTTAAATTTTTGATTCAGTGATTAGAGCATGAAAGTGTTGAATGAGTATTAACTCTTCTATTCGATTATTATGCTTACGCTCCCTAATCTTGCCATTTTGATATTTTAGGCATTATGGCAGGTCCGTCTTGTTCATTTTGTTCTTGATTTGCCTCCTTCTGTTCTAGCTTGCGGCGTCTATGTTTCCTTTGCATTGGAATTTCTTCTTTCAAGAGTTCTCGATGTTCCTCATTCTTCTGCACGTGCTCTTCCCGTTTCTCTATTGTGTTTTTCAAAGCATTTTTTAAACATTTTGGCTCTTGTAATTCTAGATTTTCTTCGACCAGTTTAATTTTTTTCTTACGCTCCTGTTGCGTCTGTAGTTCCTGCTCATAATTTTCAAATGCTCTTAATACTTTTACACTGTATTCCTTCTGTCTCCGTTTCTCGATATGTTTGTGTTGGTCAACCTGCTGCAGCTCCTGTGGTTCATCTTTCCGCTGCAGATGCTGCTGTTGATGCTCTTCATCTTGTTGCTGCTGCTCCTCCTCCTTCTCTTCATCATGTTGTTGCTGCTGCTGCTCCTCCTCCTCATCTTGTTGCTGCTGCTGCTCCTCTTCCTCTTCCTCTTCATCTTGTTGCTGCTGCTCCTCTTCCTCTTCATCTTGTTGCTGCTGCTCCTCTTCCTCTTCTTGTTGCTGCTGCTCCTCTTCCTCTTCTTGTTGCTGCTGCTGCTGCTCCTCTTCCTCTTCATCTTGTTGCTGCTGCTGCTGCTCCTCTTCCTCTTGTTGCTGCTGCTCCTCTTCCTCTTCATCTTGTTGCTGCTGCTCCTCTTCCTCTTCATCTTGTTGCTGCTGCTCCTCTTCCTCTTCATCTTGTTGCTGCTGCTCCTCTTCCTCTTCATCTTGTTGCTGCTGCTGCTGCTGCTGCTCCTCTTCCTCCTCCTCCTCTTCATCTTGTTGCTGCTGCTCCTCTTCCTCTTCATCTTGCTGCTGCTGCTCCTCCTCCTCCTCTTCATCTTGCTGCTGCTGCTGCTCCTCCTCCTCCTCCTCCTCCTTCTCTTCATTTTGTTGCTGTTGCTCCTCGTCCTCCTCCTCCTCCCCTTCATCTTGTTGCTGCTGCTCCTCCTCCTCCTCCTCCTCCTCCTCCTCCTCCTCCTCCTCTTCCTCCTCTTCCTCCTCTTCCTCCTCTTCCTCTTTTAGCTGCTGCTCCTCCTCTTCATCTTGCTGCTGCTCCTCCTCCTCCTCTTCATCTTGTAGCTGATGCTCCTCCTCCTCCTCTTCATCTTGAAGCTGCTGCAGCTGCTCCTCATCTTGCTGCTTCTGATGCTCATCTTGCTGCTTCTGATCCTCATCTTGCTGCTTCTGATCCTCATCTTGCTGCTTCTGATCCTCATCTTGCTGCTTCTGATGCTCATCTTCATCTTGCTGCTGCTGTTGATATTGCTGCTGCTGCTCTTGTTGCAGTTGCCGCATCTTCCGTTTTAGTAGTTTTATTTGCATCCGCCGTTTTAGTTGTTCAAGTGTTTTTTGCTGCTGCTGGGGTTCATCTCGCAGCTTCTGTTCTTGTTGCTGCAGATGTTCTTTTAGCTTTTCTCTTAATAGTTGGTGCTGCTGCTGTTGATGTTGCTGTTGCTGTTGCCGATCCACATATTGCTGCTGTTGCCGATCCACATATTGCCGGTGTTGGAGCTGCTGCTCTTGCCGTTCTAAATATTGCTGATGCTGAAGCTGCTGCTGTTGCCGATCTTCATATTGCTGATGCTGTTGCTGGGGCTGCTGTTGCCGCACTACAAGTTGTTGGAGCCGAGGCTGCTGCTGCTGCTGTTGCCATACTACACGTTGGAGCTGGGGCTGCTGCTGCAGTTGCCGTACTACATGTTGCTGGGGCTGCTGCTGCTGTTGCCATACAACATGTTGCAGCTGGGGCTGGTGCTGTAGCCGTACTACATGTTGGATCTGGGGCTGGGGTTGCTGCTGCTGTTGCCGATCTTCATATTGCTGGAGCTGCTGCTGCTGCTGCCGATCTTCATATTGCTGGAGCTGCTGCTGTTGCCGCACTACAAGTTGTTGGAGCCGAGGGTGCTGCTGCTGCTGCTGTTGCCGTACTACACGTTGTAGCTGGGGCTGCAGATGCTGTTGCCGATCTTCATATTGCTGAAGCGGCTGCTGCTGCCGATCTCCATATTCCTGGAACTGCTGTTGCTGTCGCGGTTCCACATGTTGCTGGGGCTGCTGCTGCTGTTGCCATACTACATGTTGGAGCCGCGGTTGCTGCTGTTGCTGTACTACATGTTGGAGCTGGAGCTGCTGCTGTTGCTGTACTATATGCTGGATCTGGGGATGCTGCTGCTGAAGCCGATCATATTGCTGGAGCTGCTGTTGTTGTCGCGGTTCCACATGTTGCTGGGGCTGCTGCTGCTGTTGCCATACTACATGTTGGAGCTGGGGTTGCTGCTGTTGCATTACTGCATGTTGGAGCTGGGGCTGCTCCTCCTGTTGCAGAACTACGTGTTGCTGGAGCAGGGGCTGCTGCTGATCTTCATATTGGAGCTGCTGTTGTCGCGGTTCTACATGTTGCTGGGGCTGCTGCTGCTGTTGCCATACTATATGTTGGAGCTGGGGTTGCTGCTGTTGCCGTACTGCATGTTGTTGGAGCTGGGGCTGCTGTTGCTGTTGCTGAAGCTGGGGCTGCTCCTGATCTTCATATTGGAGCTGCTGTTGTCGCGGTTCTACATGTTGCTGGGGCTGCTGCTGCTGTTGCCATACTACTTGTTGCAGCTGGGACTGCTGCTGTAGTTGCCGTACTACATGTAGCTGGGGCTGCTGCTGCTGTTGCCATACTACATGTTGCAGCTGGGGTTGCTGCTGTAGCCGTACTACATGTTGCAGCTGGGGCTGCTCCTGCTGTGACTGATCTTCATATTGCTGGAGCTGCTGTTGAAGCCGATCTTCATATTGCAGCTGCTGCTCCTCCTCTTCATCTTGCTGCTCCTGCTGCTCCTCCTCCTCTTCATCTTGCTGCTGCTGCTGCTGTTGATGCTCTTCATCTTGCTGCTGTTGATGCTCTTCATCTTGCTGCTGCTGCTCCTCTTCAGATTGTTGCTGCTCCCCCTGCTCCTCATTATATTGCTGCTGCTGCTGTCTTAACAGTTGTCGTTGCTGCTTTAGCAGTTGTCGTTGCTGTTTTAGTAGTTGTCGTTGCTGTTGATGTCGTTGCCGTTCATGTTGATGTTGATGTCGTTTTCGTTGATGTTGTTGCTGTTTTAGTAGTTTATTTTTACGTTGACGTTCATCTTGCGGCTGCTGCCGCTGTTCATTTTGCTGCAGCTGCTGTTGCTGTTCATGCAGCTGTTGTGGATTATGCTGTTGCAGATACTGATGCTGTTGTTCATCCGACTGCTTCCATTTTAGTTGTTGCATCTCCAATTGCTGTTGCATATGCAGAGGTTGTATCTCCAGTTGCTGCTGCTCATGCTGCTGCTGATGCTTCTTCTGCTTCATCCATTTGTTCCGCTGCTTAACACCAAATGCTACTTGTTCATAAATCTTTTGCAGTTCCCGATACCGTTTCTGCGGCTTTAGCGTATTCAGCCAACTCAACTGTTGTTGTTGCAATTCCCTTAGTTCGTTTTTTTTCTGTTGCTTTCTTTCCTTTTGCTTCTTTTGACGTTGTCGACGATCGGAAATCTTGAAATTTGGCTTGTATATTTTGAACGATATTTTACGAGATCTACGATTACCGTTGCGTTTATGATTTAACGGCACATAGAGCTCCTCCTCTTGATCAATTTCAATTTTATTCAATTCTTGATAGAATGCGTGACGAAGTTTCGTACCGACTTTATAGAGAAAGCTTCTATTAAAATTGAATAACTCCCAATTCTTGAAGAGTAACTCAAAATCATTCAATGCTTCATCAGAATTCCAATAATAATTGTTGTTCAAACGTTTCTTAATCATGGAAAGATCCATGGGATGCTTAATCATTACGAGATAGTCGGCTGCACTCACTAAAAAAGTATCCGCTGGTCTTTTAAAGAAACATGAATACGGATTTAACCATAATTTTTGTATTATAGACTTAAAATATTCCAAGACATTGGTATTACGACCACGACGACGGTTGGTTGGAGGAATGCCAGTTGGTGATTGCTGTACAAGTTCGCTAGTAGTTGGTTCCTCAATAGGTTCATTGCTGGGAATCATTCGATTATTTGTTGAGTCAATACGACGCCATTTATTACGCTAAATGGCAGAAAAAAAAAAAATAAATAAAAAAGAAAATAAATAAATAAACAAAAAATAATAGAAATTATGAAAAAAGAAAAATAATAAAAAAAAATTAAAAATAAATCTTACAATTTTTTCATATTCCTCATTAACGTTCTGATACTCTGCCATGTCTACAATTAATTGTTATTCAATCGGCTGCCATAAAAAGACTAAAGACTCTGAAAGCGTTATTTGATATCTTTGCATTGAAAAGCAAATTGAAAACATTTTCAATGCCTGCTTAAATGTTTTTTTTTTTTTTTAATTTTTTTTTTTTTGGGAAGTGGAAACTATTTTTATATTTTCAATATTAATAATAAAAAAAATAAAATAAATAATTTTTTTTATTTTATTATCTACATAAAAAAAAAATAAATAAATAAAAAAAAAAAATAAAATTAATATAAATAAAAATATATAAATATATGTTAAAAAAATAAAAATAAAATATATGTATATATATTATATATATATATATATATATATATATAAAATATATAAAAAAATAATTAAAAAATGATTAATAAAAATAAATATAAAATAAAAATATATAAATATATATTAAATAAATAAAAATAAAATATATATATATATAAAATTTATATATATATAAAATATAAAATATATAAAAAAAATAAAAAAAAAATTGATAAAAATAAATATAAACAAAAATAAATTAAATAATAAATAAAAATATATAAATATATATTAAATAAATAAAAATAAAATATATAAAAAAAATAAAAAAAAATAATTAATAAAAATAAATATAAACAAAAATAAATTAAATAATAAATAAAAATATATAAATATATATTAAATAAATAAAAATAATATATATATACATATATAAATTATATAAGAAAAATAAAAAAATAATTTATAAAAATAAATATAAATATAAATAAAATAAATAATAAATAAAAATATATAAATATATAATAAATAAATAAAAATAAAATATATATATATATAAAATATATAAAAAAAATAAAAAAAAAATTAATAAAAATAAATATAAACAAAAATAAATTAAATAATAAATAAAAATGTATAAATATATATTAAATAAATAAAAATAAAATATATAAAAAAAATAAAAAAAAATAATTAATAAAAATAAATATAAACAAAAATAAATTAAATAATAAATAAAAATATATAAATATATATTAAATAAATAAAAATAATATATATATACATATATAAATTATATAAGAAAAATAAAAAAATAATTTATAAAAATAAATATAAATATAAATAAAATAAATAATAAATAAAAATATATAAATATATAATAAATAAATAAAAATAAAATAAAATATATAGAAAAATATGTAATGAATATGATCTAATGCTTTACATGCTTTATATATGTATGTTCTAAGAGCGAGCTAATCCGTAATAATTTGCAGCATACTGTAACAAATTAATTTGTAAGACATAGTCGATATTATGATGCAGCTTCATTTCAATTGAAAGTCAGTTAACAGACTTCATTCAGAATGAAAATACTAGTCTTCATTTATTTTTTAATATTCTCATTGAATCTGGTGCGATGTCAATCCATAGCCACGTCAACATATCTTATGGTACGAGTACTTCAAGGCGAAGATGATCTTATGCGTGATTTGGGGAAATATGTAAACTTTCTACAGCAAAAGTTAAATATGATACGCAAGTAAGCAGCATAAAATAAAATTTTAATACATTCATTAATTAGTTAAACTTTCAGAATTGTAAATGATTTGGAAGAGCGACATCAAGAGGCACAGTTAGATCCATTGGCATATGTATCAAATCCATTGAATAGTTTTCCTATGCTACGACGCATGCATATAGATTTACCATTTATCTTATCATTTTTACGCTATAAGCCAGAAAATGGTGAATATACTAAATATGATAAAATTTATAAAAATTTCTTTATTTTTTTTCTTTTTTTTTTTTTAGGTATGCAAAAGATTGAGAACTATAATCTTGATATTGTTAGCCAAGATGATTTGAAACAAGTTTCTAATAATTTGCTACGCATACAAAAGGAACATCAGCTAGATGAACGACATATGGCAGAGGGTCGCATAGAGCTACAGAAATTCAAGTTTGTTTCAAATTTTATCTAGTAAAATTTTATTCATAATTATCATTGTATAGTTCCAGCATCAAGATGAACACATTAGATTGTTATAGTCTGGCAAATCATTTATTAAGCCAAGGAAATTTTCGATTGGCCAGAAAATGGTTTAATATTGCATTGGAAGAGTATGATGAAACGCCAGAACATATTTATAAGTTAATGAATATTGATCGTAGCATCATTTTACAGCAAATTAATTACATACAGATAGGAAAAAGTTAGCTAAAGTATATAAATAAAATTAGTATCAAAATACTTCAATCTAGAAAAATTTAGAGTTGGCTATGAATGAGAACAAGAAAGGTTCCGTTAAAGTAATAGAGACTTGAACTTTTCAAGCTTTGACGGACTTCCAATTTATATTATTCATCATTATTCATATATTATTTATCATTGGGGCAATTCTCTGTCATAATCAAAATATATTTATATATTTATAGTTACCTTTGCTTTATTTGTTTCCACAATGATTCAATTGTATTTGGCCAATGGCAAAATAAGAAAATCAATAAATACAATTAAAAAACATTTAATTTTTATTCATTAGTTTTGCGATAATTTATTCAATAATTTTTCGTTAATTATATTTATGCACTATTTTATAGTATTCGTGTTTAATTTAATACATATATTATGCAATTTAACATTATGCGACATACATATTTATCGGGGTTTTCCTTGGAGTTTTTTTTTTATTTTTTTTTTGTTTGCTGTGTTTTTTTTTTTTTATTTTTTTTTTGGTTTTCATTAGTTTTTTTTCATTTCATTTTTTTTGGCTTCTTTTTCGCATCTTTGCGATTTCTTTGCCATCATTTATTATTATTTGTTTTTTTTTGGTTTTTGTATTTTTTTTATATATTTTTTTTTTGCATTTTTCTATTGGGAAACAACATTTATCGTGATACGTATGTAAATGATATATGCGTTGTGGGGCATTTATTACGCCCACAGCGCTTTGGCAATATGTTGTTTGGCAATATGTTGCGTTTATCGATATCAAAAACCAAAAAAAAAAAAAAAATGAAACAAAAAAACACAATGGAGCTTGGGTTATACTGTTGGACTTGAGCGGGAGCATAAGCTGTGAAGTTTGTCGAGTTCATCGGAATGCGAGGGAATTAGGGTCGTAAATGGCCTGTAGGTGGCGCTGGTGTACGGTTATACAGTAGATTTAAGGGCTCAAGGGCTGGGTAACACCTGTAGGAATACTTGATTCGCCGGCTCTCGCTCAGTTCTGATATCACGCGCAATACAATGGCAATTGAAGCAACAACATCACAAGCAGCAGTGGCAACAACAATTGCCATGTTGCAGATAGCCCAAAGGTAGCCACATTGCGTGCTGCTTCCTCGAGACCTGCAAAATACACAGAAGCGAAAAGCAAAATGCAGACAACAACAAAAAAAAAAAAAAAACGGCAAAATCAGAAATCAGAAATTAGAAATCAGAGACGAGAAGCCAGAAGCCAGTAAAGTCAAAAGAGACCAGAAATTTCAGTTAAACTCTGACAATGTGAATTTTCAACTTACCGCCAATGAAATTTAGATGCTCATCGTTTGTTGCCGACGCTCCAGGATGTAGCTTGATTTCTGAAAGAACAACAAGAACAATAATAGTAGAAGGACAAAGCAGTGGCAGCCATAGCAATAGCAGCAGGAATAGCAACAGGAACAGCATGCGAGAATTTCACATGAGAATTTGTTGGTTAACTGGCAGATTACGCATACGCACCGTATAGCCGCAAGGTACCCTCGGCACGTCCCAGCGAGTTTGTGCTGACGCAGTGATAGGTGCCCACATCAGAGGGTGAAAAGGAACGCACCACAAGCAGCATTACACCACGATAACCATCTCGTCTCTCTGTGATGCCATATTTCGGTCTGCATACATATAAAACACAATGTGGGCCAGTGGACCATGCAGACAATGTGATGAATGTATGAAGATATTGCGGTTTCAAAATGGAAAGCAGATAAAAAAAAATGGAGCAGAGGAGACGAGAGGAGAGGAGGAAGAGTAAATGGAAGAGTAAATGGAAATAATTCGATTCTGTTGCTTACCCATCCAATAGCATTTCGGGTCCCGGTGAGCCCGATTCAAGGCTGGCCGTAGAGATACTGGCAAAACCATTCGATGTACGTGCACCCTTAAGCCAATAGGAGACAGGTGATGGTGATGCCTCTACCTGGCATTCCAATTGTACATCTGAGCCAAGTGGTGTACCCAATAGTTGACTTGGTGCACGCACCATGGGTGCAACTACAAAATGAAAAGTGTGTGCAAATTAAACAGGGGTAAACAAAGGGAAAGGGGATACCAGTAGTAGCTACTAGCTATTAGCTAGTAGAAAAGTGATGTCGATGATGAACTGATTGCACTTACACTGTACGCTAAGCGAAACGCGTTTACTGACCGCAGGCGGCACATCATTCGAAGCAATGCACAGATATGCTCCCATCTGTCGACGTTCCAAACGCATCAGTCTCAATGAACTCCCATTGTAGGTTTCAACTGTCATAGAAATGTATGTCATACATATATCTGTCTGTCTGTATATGCATTGTGAGCCTTAAGCCAGCCTAATGCCTCAAGCGTTATCCATTGAGCATTGTACTCAATGCTGTTTGTGGACTTACCTTTATTTTGCTCACGACTGCCTGGCTTACGTATAAGTATCATATCACCATCCTCACGTCGCCAGATGACTCTTGGCGTTGGATTGCCAGTTGCCTTGCATGTCAATGTTGCATCTTCACCCTCCTGTACGGCTAAATCTGCCGATGACTCCTCATTGCTAATATCCGGTGGTACTGTATGTTGATAAACGACAAAACGCATTAATAAGATTTCCCATTGTCAAGCAATAAGTAGTAGTAGTAGTAGCGGTCAAAACTTTGATAACATACCTTGAACATCAATGCAACCAATTTGCTTTTTCATAGGACTCGTATTTATCTGGCACATATAACATCCACGATCACTTTCACGTAATTTACTTATCTTCAATTTCCAGCTAAATGTGAATATAAAAAAATTTTAGTATTATAATTATTATAATGATTAGCAAATATTTTATGATAAATATGTTATGTTTCCCATATAAATCAATTTTGTTTTTAAAAGTAATTTATGTTTATAATAATTAAAATATCTGTACAGAATATATATATATATATATATATATATATATCACAACAATACACCGAAGATTTCATACTATTCTATTACAGGCATAAACAAAATCATTTTCATACAAAAAATCAATTTTTTATTGTAGCATTTCTATTGCAGCTATAGAATAAAGTTAAATGATTTTGAGCTCAGCTATATAAGTTGTCATTAAACTCAAAATATGTAAGTCTTAACTGGCAGCCATATGATATAGAGGACTAATTCTGCCAATTTCAACTTATTTACAGCTTATGGCAAAAATGTTTGACAAGTTTTATAGAGACGTTGGACGGACAAACGAACAGACAGACCTGCCGATTTAGTGTCTGCTATTGATGCTAAGACAAAAAAAATATATTTTTTTTGGAGTATGCCACACCTCCTTGTGGACGTTACGTATATCTTATGTGCATCTTCTGCAAGCCCACAAAAATATTTATAAATTATTTTCCATAGTATTTGGTTTTCTATGTTCTCATATAATGCAATCACTACACGTTATGCCATTCATGCATTTGCCTAGAACGTGTCTCTGTAACTGTTTACAAATGCAACCTGAACTATCAATCATAACCGTTAGCTCAATATGTAGAGATGCCTAAGCCCCCATTAACAGCTTATTATTTGCATTTTTTTTTTTTTTATATTCAAACATATAAAACAATTTGCAGTATAAGCTGTAAATGTAATAGATTAAGTGACACTTACGTATGCATATCCTGATGCATAACACTGATCCTAGCATTATGTGTTACGACACGTCCTTGCAATGCAAGTACCGTTTGATCTGATGCGCGTAACCAGCCAACCTGAAAGTGAATGAGATCAATGAATATATGAAATAAATGTTAAACACCTGAAGCAAAGCACAATGCTGTTGCAATGTTTTCTTTGGTTTATTTGTTGACCTACTTTATTTTTGCCCAGATTGCGCACCGAGCAAGCAAGTACAGCCTCACGACCCGCCGGATACGTGACATTGTTGATGAAGCCAATAAACTCCGGATCTGGATCCAGCTGTGAGTTTGACTCTGTGTGGTGCAAAGCATGCGTTGCCATTAGATTGAATTAGCATAAGATGTGTGAGAGAGAGAGATAGAGAGAGATAGAGAGAGAAAGAGAGAGAAAATGGCCATTGGGCTCATTTTGTGCATACTTACGAGTTATACGAGTTGTCGTATATCTATCTATCTCTCTATATATGTATGTATACACTTACCATGATGCTGATTCTGTGGAGCGGCACTGCCAATGCCACATTTGGTGGCCATTATCAAAATGATAAAGATGGGGCACAAACGTAGCTTCATTTTATAGTTGTTGTTGTTATTCTTCTTCTTGTTATCGTAGTTGTTGTTATTGTCGCTGTTGCTGCTACTACTGCTGTGACTGCTGCTACTGCGACTGTTGTTTTTGTTATTGCGGCTTGTTTTTGCGCTTTGCAGCTGACGCTTGTTATTTGCTGCAGCTGTTGCCGCTATTGTTGCCACTTTTTTTGCTACTGTTGCTGCTGCTACTGCTGCTGCTGATGATTTTGTTGCTTTTGCTACTTTTGTTATTCTTGTTATTTTATGTCTATTTTTTGTTGCGTTCACCACAATTGCTATTTGCATTTGAATTTCGATTTCGATTTCGTTTTCGATTTGTCGATTTTTTTTTTCTTCTTCTTCTTCTTCTTCTATATATTCTATATGTGGTATATATGCTTTTATTTTTCTATTTTCCTATTTGTATTTATTTTGTTTATTTTGTTTTTTCTATTGCGTTCTCAACCATTTGTCGCTGCGTTGCGTTTCGTTATTTGTGTATATATCGCAAGGGGCTTTGATTTGCACTGCATCTGCATCAATCCCAAGTGCTGTTGACATCTGCAAGCAAACCGAAAAAAAAAAACAAAACAAAAATCGCATAAACAAAACATCAGAAATTGCCACGAAATATATTTCACACTCACACCCACACACAAACATTGTTTCACACAACACACAATGCAACACACACAACAAACACACACACTCTCACACACACATAAACAACAACAAATTGTGTTCAGTTTAAGTGCTGCAGCTGCAACAATTGCAAAGTGAACAGTAAAGGGCAAAAGTGGCAGCAATAGAACAGCCAAAATCAGACAGAGTGCCAAGGGTTGTGGCAAAGGGAAAGGTGTGCACTTTTTGTGTCCAGCTTTGTTAACTTGATTATGTGCGGCGCAGACTTTTACAATTTTACGCTGCATGCTT
The DNA here is from genome assembly GCA_037044475.1 of Zaprionus obscuricornis. Taxonomy (NCBI): domain Eukaryota; kingdom Metazoa; phylum Arthropoda; class Insecta; order Diptera; family Drosophilidae; genus Zaprionus; species Zaprionus obscuricornis. Next base: position 14,915 of record JBAMBR010005301.1, on the reverse strand, counting down.
TTAGGCGCGCCCAATATGGCGTAACTCCGCTGCAGCGCGCTGACCCTACACTTGAAAAAAAAAAAAAAAATTAATACAACAACGAAATAGCATGTAGAAAAATAGATATATAGATTTTAATAGAGATTGATGGCTATATATGTACATCATTCAGCTAGTTTCAAGTTCTTTGTGAGTTTTCTAAAAAAAAAAAAAAAAAAAAAATTGTTTAGAATATTTACAACTTAAAGTTTGTCTGTACTGCCTTTAAATAATTGTTTAAAATTTATTTACTATTTGTATGTTATTTGTTGCAGTGTATTTTGATGTTGTACAGCAAGTACTATATATCTTGCAGCGGCTTCTTCATTCGCCTCGACACAAAGTGAAAGGCAAATGCAATTTTCAACACAAACACGAATTTACGGCATCCTCTTGCTATTCACCCCCCTCCCCCCCTCATTGCATCATCTTTTTTTGCCAACTCCTTTTGCATCCTTTGCATTGCAGCTATAAAAACAGCCCCAGAAATAAAATGTAGAAAGAAACGAAAAGAAAACAAAAAAACAAAAAAAAAATAGAAGAAATAACGAGAGAAACGCGAGCGTTTGCTTCGAGCGCTGTGAGTTGTGTGCTGCAAGCGGCGAACGGCAAACGGCGAGCAGCACGCCAAAGCCAAAGCCAAAGCGAAAGCTAAAGCCAAAGCCAAAGGTGCAAAATATGAATGTAAATATTAAAAAAGTTTCAAGACGCAAAAAACTAACGAGGTGTTCGCTCATTTGCTCTATATACTACTACGTCAATTTCCCTTCATTTTTTATCCTCTCACACTCGCCTTCGCCTTCGCAGTTTGCACTCTCTGTTACTCTTTCATATTTTTTTTTCTCTCTCTTTCTTTTTTATGCTGCCACTAACAAGCGTTGCTGCACTTTGACGCGTTTTGTAATTTAATTTCTGTGTGAAATTGAGCACTCGGCTAATACTAAATTTGCGCTAAACCAGTTACTAAAGCTCTTGCGCCAAAGAGAGTACATGATAATAACAGACAGTAAGCGAGAGTGAGCGAGAGAGAGAGAGAGAGAGAGAGAGAGATAGATAGAGGTTGAAAATTCTTAGCAAATGTCTGGGAAAGTTTTTGACGAGGTGTCAATGCGATGCTACGCCTGAAATGTTGCCTTCGCGACATCAACTTTTAGCTAAAGGAAATGCGATTTGCTTATTGAATTAGTTGCAGTTGCACGAACGTTGCAAAACCATGTTGTGACAGTTGATGCTACACTGCTGCCGAGTTACCATACAGTAGCAATTGAAGGGAAACCAAAATTTACAATTGATTTATTTGCATTACAATTCATCGAAATATTTTCCATTTCATTTCATTTTCGATTTAATAAAAATTTCATATTAAAATATTAAAGTAATATTTGAAACATATTGTAATATACTTATAAATATTAACAATGCTATGTAAGTAGCTTATGTTAAGAGTCTTAAGAGTCTGTAACAGTTGAGAAATCATAGCAATCATATTCTACAGACACTAGAGCTTCTATGTGCAACATCTTAATCTCTTGCAACTATGTAAACTATGCTTTGAGCTGATTTGTGCTGTGCATCAAATAGTTTCAAGCTCATCTCACATCAAAACCAATTTACAATCATAAATCATATTTCATTGTAAGAGCTATTCAGCAGCTATAAAAGCAGCTGACTTTAACTACAATTTTCTCTGTTTATAATCTTAATATAAAGTGAATTATTTGCCAAGATTTTGCTATACATTTACACAAATCTATGATAAGCTTTACTTTTTTTTTTTCTCTTTTGTTATTCAAAAGCCACTTTTCTCTAGGGATAATAACTTATGCAGCTTAGCGATAGAAGTTGAACATTGTTTCATGCTGGCGCTGGCAAAGTGCTTTACTGTAATTATGCACTGTAATCTTTCACCTAACGCGTTTCGATACTTGTAATACTTATTGTTTTTAAGCGTATAAACAAACAACAACAACAACAAGAAAAACAACAAAAACAGTGCAAAAAAACATGAAAGAAAATTTATTTTTTTTTTACAAACCGAAGATATTTTGCTCTTACTGAAAACTTTTCAAGATGAAAAAATCAATAAAATGTTTATATAAGTTAACTAAAATTCTTTGATCCGATTAGACTTTTATATGACTTGTAGAAAAAAATCATTTCATTAATCATTCGTTTTCAGTATAAATGTTAAAAGTCTAGCTCTTCTTAACTGTTAAATGATCAAGAATCTATAGACTTTACATAGTTAAAGCTCTTCTCGTCTGGCTTTTCTCTACTTTACTCTACAAACTTTGGCACAAAATGAATATGCATTTGTGTCAGGGTATAAAAGAAATAAATAATGATTAAAGTTCCGTGGAAAACTTTCTATAAACTTTGAAATTGTTTAACGTTTATTTTTTTTATTTCTTTTTTTTTTTTTTTTGTTTTTTTATTTTTTCGCAAATTAAAATCAAATCATGTTTAAAGTTCAACTCATCAAGGGAATCTAGAGAATCTACTATATGAAATTTTGTTGTTTTTTTTTTTCTTTGTTGAAGGGAAAAATAAATTTGCATCTGCACTTAAGAAAAGAGAATATTTAAGAAGGATGCCGAAAAATGTGGCACAGCGCGAACATAAATAAAATTTGCCGTGTAAACAAAAAAACAAAAAACAGAAAAAACATGAAAAGAAAAAGAAGATGAGGAAAACGAGAAAAACAAGAACGAAAAAAAACTGCGCCAAACAAATGAAAAGAAGAAAACTGCAAATCAGCGCAGTTTGCTGCAAGGTAAACCAACAGCTGGCCAAGTAATGTTTGTTTTTTCGTTTTTTTGTTAGCGCAAAAAGAAGGGGGCGTGTCAGCAGTGAGAATGCAATGTAGCAGCAATGTAGTTGCAGCACCAGCGGCAACAGTGACGGCAACGCTGACGACGTCAACAGCGACAGCAACAGCGAAAGGAGCAAAGGCGAGACTTATAGTACAACGACAAAGCCTTTTTCAAGTTCTCGCACAGCTGGCAAAAAGCGAACAACAACAACAACAACAAAAGCTGAAAAACAACGGCAACAGCAAAAGAGCAGCATGAGTAGCAGCAGCAGCAGCAAACACTTGAGCGTTTGGCTGACAACTGTGCGAAGAATATTCTAGCTTGCAACTCGAACTTGCCAGGCGATGCCAGCGTCAATGTCTCCAGCATCGTTCTAATCGCCCATCGTCTCTTTCTTGCTATGCCTGTCAAGTCGCATACACTTTAACGCCTGCTAAAGGCGTAGCTTGGCAAAACATACAAGCAAAACGCTTAACGGTAAATGTTGAAATGGCTAACGGCTAAAGCAAAAGCAACCAAAAAATAAAAGTGCACGTCCAAAATGACCGACGAGTAGCGACTCACGACTCACGACTCACGATTCACGACATTGCACGGGACTAAGCGACAAAGCAATTTGAGTTAAAAATGCTGAGCACTTGCATATTCTCAAATGATGACGTTCTTGCCCATCGCTGGGGCATGTCAACTAAATAACGAACATCCCTGCCAGCCGTATAAGTTGTGGGTGTTGGTGAACCGTGTATGGGGTAGGGCAACTGTGGCGTTGAATGCCAACAGCAGAGGCCTTAAAGGATCAAGCTTAAGCTCATTTATTTAAATTAAAACAAACACTGCAGGCAAAAAGGCAAAAGCAAGCTGCAAGTTTGCTCATGATGACGAATAAGAAGAGCAACAGCAGCAAGCAGCATGAGCAGTAAGCAGCAGCGGGAGACTGAAAGCAGTAGGCAGTAGGCAGTAGGCAGGTGGAGTTACCAAAAGTGGCAGAGCGGGAAAAGAGGAAGCGCAGCAGAAGTTGCCTGCCTGACTGCCTGACTGCCAGCCTGTCGCAGCCCAACTCAACGCAGAGTCACGACTGAGTGCATAGCTACATACAATGTGTTTAAATGTATGCGTATGTGTATGTCTGTGTGTGTGACTGTGTATTTATCTGTATAAGTGTGGGTGTATTTTGTGTATGCCTGCAAGGCAGCGCGACAGCAGTTGCGTGTGTGTTTAGCTGTCAGTATGTAAATGTCTGTGTGTGTGTGTGTGTGTGTCTCAGTGTCTGTGTCTCTCTGTGTGTGTGTGTGTGTGTGACTGGCATAGAACTTTGGCAACATTTCCGATTGCCAGCACCGGCTTTAGCCACCATGCCTGCTGCCATTGTCCTTTGTCCAATGTCCTATGTCCTATGTACTATGTCCTGTGTATGTCCTAGGTCCTTTTACTACTGTTGTTGCTGCTGCTGTTGCTATTGCTGTTGAGTTGCCTTCCTGCCTGTCATTTGTCCACTACACAAACAGGGCAAATTGTTTGCAATAATGCGCGTGCCAAGTGAGTCGCTATAGACCCCGCTTACTTTCCTCTCCCTCCCCCTTTCCCCTTTTGCTTGCCCTCCTCAACTAAATGCATTCCCTTTACCTATCTCATTCAGCTTTTGCATTCAGCATTTACCTTTCTACCAGACCCATTATCACATACAGCAGCAATGAGATGACAACAGACGCTGCAGGTGTACAACAACTTCTGCTACTGCTACTGCTGCTGCAACTGCTGCTACTGCAAGCTTGTTCGTACTCTTCCGTGCTCCTCTTTGTGCTCTTGATCGTCATCATGCGCTTACTACCTGCCGCTGGCGTTAATGAATTTCTCTGGCAATTGCATAGAATGCAACAACAACAAAAACAGATTGAGGCAGCTGCAGTTGCTTTGTATGCGATTGTGAAATACCCTACAATTCGCTCTTTGACTTTCAATTCTATAAACTTGATATAACTTTTATTGGCGAGTATTAAAAACATTTCTTATATTTCAATGTTTCTCTCTATGCATTTCAATATAGCCCATTAGCGTATATTACAGAGTATAACAACAATTGTAGCTACAGCAATGACAGCATCAGCAAATAGCTGCAAACAACAGCAACAACAGCGACAACAAGTGTGACAAGTGCAATAAATAGCATGGCAAAGTTACAGGGCAAAATCACAAAATGAAAATGTTAATTGTTTGTCTCTCACTTCATTTTTTCTCATGCTCTAGCTCATCCCCTCTCTCTCTGTCTCTCTCTCTATCTATTTCTCTCTCTCTTTCTGTCGTTACCCTCTCACTTCGTGTTGCAACTAAAAGTTTTGCCGATACGATTTTTTATTTGCAGACGGCGCAAAGTTTTTTATGTGGCGCCATTAGTAGCCAATTATTGGCGACTTTTTACGCTCGAACAGAGCAAAGGAAGCGAGACAAGCGAGGCATGCGAAGCAATATTAAGAAGTAGATGGAGTAAAAGGATCGTCTATCAGGACAATCAGCAGGCGAAATGGCCAAATGGCAAAATGGTAAAATGGCGAAGCAATTTATATTCGTTGTCAGCGGCTTTTCAACTAAGATTCAACTATTTGACTAAGTGCATTAAAAAGTTCAATAACGAGCAACTAATAACTCAATTTCGAGAATCACAAGATAAAAAAAAAAAAAAAATAAAAAAAAAAAATAAACGAAAATTTATATATAATGAAGTACTAATTAAAATTTGCTGTCTGCAAAGTAGCAGACGATGCTGAAAATTTAGAAGCAGTAAAAGCAATTGATGCCGTAGAAATACAGGAATGCAGTCATCACTGTCTATGGTAAATGGCAAATGGCTTAGTTCAGTGGCATGCTGCATTTTAGCTTAATTAAACATTGGCGCCTCACTTTTAATTGATTGTGAACAAACTGAATGCCATGAGATGTTGAACGATGAAGATGCAAGCAGGAGGCAACAGGCAGCAAGCAGCAAGCAGCAGGCAAATAAACAATTTAACTAAATGCGCCGCAAAGTAGGCAATGCTTTTTTATTTGCCTCTTTGCATTCACTTTTGCAGCCGCTCAACTTGCAACTACTGTTGCTGGCACAAAGCTCTAAGCATTAGACGTGGCATGGAAATGATGCTTGCAAAGTGTAAATGTAAATGTAAACATAGCGTAGCAACAACCATGAAGCAAGAACACGTTGCACGGGGCAACACGATGAAGGGCCAAACAAAAGGCCAGCAAAAGGCGTCGAGCACGAACAATGCGTAGAACAGAATGAATGAATGAATGAATAGTAGATGGCGATGGAGATGCAGATGGAAATGGGTAACTGTTGGCTGGTGGCAGCTACCAGCTAGGACTAGAAAACTTGAGATGAGAGGAAGAGGAGAGATGCTAGCTGAAAGATGAAAAACTGAAAGATGGTGAGTGAGTGGTATATGAATGAATGAATGAATGAATGAATAGCACGGGCAATGATTGTAGGTTGCGTTACAATTCAGTGTTGCCACTCCTCTCTACTCTCTCTCTGTTTCCAGCTCTTTACTCATTCCATGACAGTTTAGCATGAGTTGAGGGCGAGCGGCAGCTGACAGAAGTACAATTGTGATAATTGCCGTTGTCTCACACCTTGGCTGGCAGCAGGTCGTGAAATGATGACAAGCAAAAGCTCTTCCGTCGCTTGTTTGTCTGCCATAGTCATAGTCGTAGGCATAGCATAAATACGTGATCCCCTTACCATTCATTCTCTCTCTCATTCTCATTCTTTTCTACTTATTGTTCGTTCGACTCTAGCCCCATTACACCCAATGCTCTGTCCTTTTATATGCCTCATACCCCACTGTTTATTCAACAATTTCATTGTTTACATTTATGTTCTAGCACTCACATACACACACACATGTATATATACATATATACACACACACATTTGTATATACACAAAGAGACGTTTACTCGTTTATGCTTGCACCATGTGTGTGCCTCATCTATGTGAAAAAGTTTCTTACGTACATACATACTCTTTTCCCCTTATACACTTTGGTTTCCCCTCTCTTTCCCTTATTTCTTACTTTTTCTAGCTAAATTTTCTTTCATTTTGGCGCTTTTCTCAACTTTTTTCGCGCACAATTTGCATGCGAATTTGCCGCTGTCTGTTCGCCCAAAACTTTGTCCCGTTCGTTGCTGCTTTTGCTGCTGTTGCTGCTGCTGGTCCTGCTGCCTGTCTGTCCGCCTCTAAGTCCGTCCTTCCGTCTATCAGTCTGTTAGTCTGTCTCGGTGTCTAACTGTCTGCCTGTCGGTCTTTTTCCCGTTCATGTCCGTCCATGCACTGTCCTCCGGCTTCATGCGCGTGCCTTTTACTGCACGACTGCCACTTGGCAGTTGGCTGCCTGCACGGCCCCTTCGACTCTTCTCTGCACTCTGCACTCTGCCCTTACAGGCTTGCCCTCTGCCGCTGTGTGTCTGCTTCATGTCTTCTTCTCTGGCGTTGTCGTCGTCGTCGTCGTCTTCGTCTTCTCTTCTTTCAACTTTGCCACCGTTCTGGTCTCGTGCAGTTTTTCTTTCATTTTTTATGCGCCGTTAACAACTTTTGCTCGGTTTACTTTTTCCGTGTCGGGCGGCGTCGCCGGCGCAGCTTCTTTCAAACTTTAATTGTTGTTGCATGTCCTTTTGCGTACTCCTTGTCTTCGTTGTCGTTGTCCTCATCATCATCGTTGTGTTTGTAGCTGTTATTCGCCTTGTTTTTCTTATTGTTGTTGCTTTTGCTGTTGTTGTTGTTGTTGTTGTTTTTCTGGCGTAAATTGTACGCCTCACGTTTTTACGCCTGCAGCCAAAGGACTCCCATCTGCATATGTGTGATTCTGCATATATGTGTCTGTGTACAACTGTGGCGACGGAAGTGTGAAACTGAAATTGAGCAACTAAAGGACTAAAAGACTCTGCCAGTTGCCTACTTGCCAGTTACCTACTGCACATTGGTTTCAAACATATAAAAATAAAATAATATAAAAAAAAACATTAATTAATTTATATCGCTTAACTTAATCGAAAGCTTCGTCAGTTAAACTTAAGTTTAATGACTCTTTAAAGCTAATACTAATCGATGTTCGACTTCAACTTGTGACTACAATAATTTAATGAGTAATATTAAAAAAAAACAAAAAAATTTAAATATAATACAATAAATTAAGCTAAATAAATTAAATAAAATTAAAATAAATAAAAATTAAATAAAAAAAAATTAATGAAAATTAAAATAAATTAATGTAAATTAAAATAAATTAAAGAAATTAAAATAAATTAATGTATATTAAAATAAATTTAAAAAAAAGTTTAAAATATATTAGAATAATTTGAAATAAATTTAAAAAAAAAATTAAATTATACTTAGATATATATATCAATAAAATAATTTAAATTTAATTATTTTACTAATGTAAAAATAAAATATAATTAAAATATAAGACAAATTATTAATTTTATTATATTTAATAATTCTATAATTTATATTAATAATATAATAATTATTGAATTAATATTGCAATACTGTTAGTTGATTTTTTTCCGACTATATCTGAACACGTGTTAAACCTATTAAAATTTAAAGTTGAACTAAACTTTTACTAACTTAAATCTCACGCAAATGTCACAGTCCTTTCATGTATTTAATGATAATTGTTATTTTGTGCAAAGTTTTGCATATTGGTAGACCACTGTGCAAGGAATTTGAGGGGGAGGGTAGTGGAGGAACTTTCTGCATTCATGTTCATTGCCAACGTCTGTTACTGTTAAATGTGCGTGCGTGTAAGTATCAGTGAATGTGTGTGTATGAGTGAGTGAGAGAGAAAGAGGGTGGAGTATTTACGTATGTATATGTCAGTGTGTGTATATGTGTGCATACACTTCTAAGTGTGTGTGTGTTTGTGCTCGACTTTATTTGGTTTTGCGTAGCACTTGGCATTTATTTGCCCACACCGAGACATGCCGTCGCCCTAACCTTCGCACCACATATCCTCTGCTCCTGCCTTGTGAACGAGCAAAAAACTTCGTTTGCTGTTTCGTTTTTTTTTTCTCTGTTTTTTTTTTTTTTTTTTTTGCAGTATAAAAAAAGTTGGTTTCGAAATAGCTTTAGGGAGTTTGTAAAACGCATTGTGCTGAACGCTTTCAGCAATAACTCCATTGAACAGGGAACGCGTGTTTACCTCACACTCTTACAAAATTTCTTTCTCTTTTACCCGCAATCTTTATCATTCTACTGTTTGTATTTTATTTTGTGTTTTTTTTTTTTTTTTTTTTTTTTTTGTTGCTTGCTTCGATATGAGCAGAAAGTGAAACGATAAGCGATAAGATAAACCAGATGGTTTTATAGAGGGTTCCCATTTGTTTGACATGTGTTATCTAATAGTCATGATTGCTCAATCTTTTTCTAAGTTTCAATATAATTGAAAGCTAATATCAGTTAAGACTTGTCAGATTTTGATAGCTATCCATTGAAGTTGATTGATATTACTACAGTTCAGTAATGAGTTGTGTCTGTCTTGGGTCTTGACAGTGTACCTTGAACTTACTTAACTTTATTGGTGTATAAATTTTTTATAAAAATTAGCTAAAGTTTATTTAAAAAAAAATATTAAATAAATTATTTAAAATAAAAAAAAATGTATAACAGTCGCAAAATACATTAAAACATTTTCCTAAAGTTTATTTAAGAAATTTATAACGCAATTTTCCATAAGTATTAATTCAAGATAATTTCTATAAATATAATATAATTGATATAATATTGATATTCTGTGGTCAATATTTGATTTCTCTCATTTCCTTTGAAAGAAAATACAAGCCAAAGGCAACAAATACTAAATAAAATGATGATTCATAGCATAACAATATTAAATCTTAATATAGAATAAAATCAAATGCAAAGCTTGTTTAATTAGCTCTTTAAAGTGTTTGTTCATTTGAAATAAATATTATTGTATGCAATATGCTTTTCTTTAACATCCCATGTTCACCCTCTATTCTCGCATGAATTGCCAAAGTAAAATTCACACAGAGAGAAAGACTGTTTGTGGCTACAGTGCTTTAAGAATGGTTAACAATTGTTGAATTGTAATTGCCGCTGCTTGCTGCATTCGTTACCATAATTGCTGTTGGCTTAATTTCAACTGCCGACTTCCGCACCGGCAACTTCAACTTCTTCTGCTTGTACAGTCTCAAGCAGCCATAGTCTTTGGCATTGCCTTAGCCTCAGCCACAGTAGCAGCCACAGCCACAGCTTCAGCCAGAGGCAGAGCTTCAGACAAACCAACGAGCACGACAACAACGACGACAACAAGAAAACCCATTTGACTTACAATCTTGCCATATGAATGTTGCATTTGTATGTGTGAATGAGTATAAGTGTGCTTGTGTGTGTGTTTGTGTGTGTGCAATTGTGTTGCTCATTTGGTTGGCTTTCTTCGACTGCAGTTGCTTTAGTTTACTCCTTGGACATACGAACTTGCATTCAGCTGTGGCTGCTTTTGTTATTTTTATTGTTGGTTGAGCTGGTCGTAGTCCTCGACTGCTTGCAGTTGCTTACACTGTCTCTCACTGCCTCACTTTTTCTTCATTCTTCATTCTTCCCTCTTTGTATGCTTGGCTTTGGATATGTGTGTCTGGCTCATGTATGGCTCAGTTGTCTTAAAGCTGCGGGCTGACTGCTTCTCTCTCTCTCTTTTTCTCTGTCTCTATTCCTGTCTCTGACTCTCATACTCACTTTCTTCATGCTCATTCTGCACCTTTTGCAACGACATTCAACGCTCATCAACGCCACATTTGCGTGCTGCTGGTGCTGCTGTTGTTGCTGTTGCTACTGCTGCATCTCCTTCATCTTCTACATTTTACCAGATATTTGCTACAGTCCATCTGCTTGTCCAGGTTCTTGTCCATGTCCTTGTCCATGTCCATGTGCATATCCACATCGACGTCCATATCCGTGTCTCTGTCCACAACCATTTCAACTGTGCATTTGCCTGCTCGCTTGAGCAGCAATTCAGCTGTGCCATGGCCCGTCTCCGGCATTTGTCTCTGTGTTTCTATGTATATGTATATGTCTATGTATTTGTATGTATGTGTACTGACTTTCTACCCTGCTTGCATTCTCCTTTCATTCATTCTCTGTCTCCACAACTCAGCTCAGCTCAGCTCAGTGCAGCTCAGCTTACCTCACCATACTTCACCTCACCTCACCAAGAGTCATCGCCCAGCTGCTGTCTCTGTTTGCATAAATGACTGCGCCTGTGTATTTGGCATGACTCTTGAATTAATTTTGCAACATTTTAAATTGAGCGCAATTAATTGCAAAAATGTTTTATTTTTACCCCACTTGCACTCGTTTTACCACTCACTCACACACACACACATACAAATGCATACAACTGTAAATGGATATGTTCGTCTGTGTGTGTGTGTGTTTGGGGTTTTTGAATGTGGCGGCTGTGCATTTTGCAGTCGCATTCAGCTGCCTGTTGTTTGTTGCTGCTTTTTGTATGCAAGTGCGAACACGGCGCATTCAAGCATATGCATGACGGCCAGGCGAGACACATATACATATACATATACAACTTCATACAATTGTATGTGTTTGAATGTGCGACGACGCTTTCTTTTTTTTTTTTTTTTGTGAACAGCATCGTTTGGACGTGTTGCCTTTTTGCATTTCTTTACTCTTTTATGCATTGCTTTTATCGCGTTTTCTACGCGTCTCACATACATACATACACTTACTTTCATAGTCAGTCGTACAATAGTGCACATACATGCATATACATATATGCACGTTCACGCTCGTACACATACATATGTAGAAGTCCAACACGCATTGCCTAAAAGTATGCAGCATGCATTGAAAGGCTTTTTATATGACACTCTGTGTATCGTTTTTTTTTTTCTTCCATTTTTCTTTTTTTTTTTTTCAATACACATTTTTTTTTTGCCATTTCTGTCGCCATTTCTGGAATTACTCTGTTTCTTGTTGTTGATGTTATTGTTGTTGTTGTTACTGTTGTTGTTGTTGTTGGTGTAGCTGCTGTTACTGTTAATTTTTGGACGCTTCTGTTGCATTTTTACCATTTTGTTGCATAGCGTTTCGGCTGGGCGCATTTCATTTTGGTCTCATTCGAGTCACTTTACATCTCTAGCTGTGTGTTTGTATTCTGTGTGTGTTGTATGTGTGTGTCTGTGTGTATGTTTGTGCTTTCTGGCGTGCTGTGTCGCTTATTTATATCCAATTGTTCATTTGTCTTTGGTTTATGTTACGCATACGTCATGTTTGCCCATATTTTATATTTTTATATATATGTATAGTATATATATATATGTAACGTACATTGTTATATGTGTGTGTGAGTATGTATGTCTGCATTGTACTTACAATCAGAGTGGTCGACCACAAATGTAAAATATTTTTCGTTATATTTATGCGTATTTTCAGTTTTTCCTTTATAAATTAAATGTGTCAGCTCTTTTTGGGTAGAAGAAGAAGAAGACGTAGCAGCAGCAGCAGCAGCAGCAGCGCAATAAGAGAAAAAAAAAAGTAAAATTTCATATCGTTTGCGTATAGTAAAAATGCATTTTAAATTGCATTCTATACACATGCACATATAGCATATATACAGTATATAGTATATATAAATGAATATGAATGTATTTATGTATTCGTAAATATGTTCAACATAATGATAAGTAAACGTAGACAAAAGTTGCATTGAATAATTTCACTTATTGTTGTCATTATGAACATGCTTATGCTTAAGCTGACCTAAAATATTTCTATATTTATATATTATTATATATTATTTATATTTTTTTTTTTGCTCATTTTAATTTCTATATTTGCATTTTATATATTCATTTCATTCGTATTGGAATTTAAAATTGAAATTGAATCTACTTGTTTGTCTGTCTGTCTATCTGCATTGACTGTTTGGCATTTGTCAAATAGCCTGACAGCCGTACAAGTATATCTATACTATCTGTCAATCAATACAGTTTTCATCTTTCAACTGTTTTACTTTTATTCCCTCTCATTCTCTCTACTCTTACAGTTTATGTATATAATACTATAGAGTATACATATTCGCTTCAGTATGCAGAAATTGTGAAAGACTGACAAAACTCACAGACTCTCGCATATGCATACAATTTTTGCACTTTCGCTTTAGTCTGCAAAGCGTTGTTCATGCTTACTGTGAACGGGGAGAAACGAGCAAGAAGAAGAAGGGGAAGGAAAAAAAAATAAATGTAATTTTTCTTTTCTACATGAAATTTTATCATTTTGTTAGTTCAATTGGTTTTTTTTATTTCTACGCTTCGTTTCGAATTTTTTAGCATTTTATCTATGTGTCTGTCTGTCTGTATGTTTGAGTGTATGGATATATTTGTGTATGTATGTGTATGTGTGTGTGTGTGAGTGTTGCAAAGTATTTTGCATTTTTTATATCAATGGAACTTATATACTTGCAATGCTGGCTAAAATAATAACAACAACAACAGCAACAGCAGCAAATGGCAAAAACAACAACGACAACAAATTTGTCTTGCAAAAAGTTTATTTTGTCTGTCACAATTTCTTATTGTAGTTGATAAACTTCCCGCTTCGTGGCCCAATCCACATAGTAGAAAGTAGAAAGTAGAAAGCTGAACGCTGAACATTGAACGTTGTGCTTGGCACAGGCCATGTCCAAGTGTCTATGACTGTTTATGGCCCGTCAGTCAGTCTGTCAGTTTCTCTGCGTATATACATATATGTGTGTTGTGTTTGTATGATTGTGTTAGTGTCTGTATGTGTCGACATGTTTTCGTTTTTTATTATTCAGTAAATCAAATCAGTTGCCTAACAACTCAATCCAAACACTTGCAGCACGCGCCATAGACCTGACCGTTAAATGGGTAAAGAGAGAGAGTGAAAGGGAAAGAAGGAGAGATAGAGGGCGCCATGTACGTTGGACAATTTTTGCCTCCGCCTATCAGTACTCTCTTTTTGCCAGAGTCCATTTCTCATTCACTTTCGCTCTATCTGTATCTCTGTTTCACTTGCTCGGCTATCTACTGACTCTGCATAACTTCACTGGCTGCCGCTGTTAAGCATTGCCTCATCGTTTTTTTTGTTTTTTTTTTTCTCTCAGTCAACTGCAGTTCGTATCTTGCTGTCCATCCCTGTCTCTGTCAGAGTTTTACAGACCTGTCATTGCCATGAAACTTTGTTGTATTTGTTATTGTAGTTGTTGCTCTTATTGTGGGTGGGTATGCTTATTGTTTTTGTTATTGTTGCCTTCGTTTGTTGCTGCTGTTGCTACTGTTATTTTTACAGTTAAGTCAATATGCAGCCGTCAAAAGCAACACTTGATACTTTTGTGTGCGACTTGGTCACAACACAAGTTCCATTTTCTTGGCCTTCTCTTCATTCTATTTTACCGATCCCGACCTCCTTTACCCTCTACACTCCAGCCACCACGTCAACTGCCGCTTAATGTTGCTCTGTACATCTATGTACTTTGATTACTGGTCACAGTTATTGCGACTTTTCTTTCATTTTGTTTGCAAAGTTTTGCAAAACACACACAAAGAGAGAGAGAGAGAGAGAGAGAGAGGGAGGGAGAGAGTGAGAGAAATAAACAACAAATACATACAGACAAAGACATGAAGTTGCCAATAGTAGAACGTAACGAATTTATGGATGTATCAACAAACATAGTCACACTCACACACACACACACTTACACATATACATACATTCATACAAACTCAGACATATACAGATATGTATAAAATGACGTATAGCCAGCACACTGGTTAAGCAAAGGGTGACCATAATCGACTTATGTGCATAAGCTGTCGCTGGAAAAAAAAAGAAACAAGAAAAGCTTAAACTATCAACGCAAAAAGCAGACAGACTCATGGCTCATAAGCATTGGCAAGATGCCGTATCAGACAGGATTTTCAGTTAGTCAGACAGTCCGTTAGTTAGACTCGCAGTACGTTAGTCTGTTAGTCAGAGCGTCAATACTTCAGTTAGTATATATGTGTTATTCAGTTGGTCATAAA
>JBAMBR010005300.1:7500-23638 GCA_037044475.1 Zaprionus obscuricornis | reverse complement strand
TCACTAAGTGCTGTGAAAAATCAATATGAGAGTAAGCCTAAAAATTAAATCGGCAAAACCTTTAAACGGCATTTTCCCGAAATCACGTTTTCGTCACGGCTTAAGAGGTATATTCTTAATATACCTTATAGTAACCAGCATTAAAGTAAGATGCACTAGACTAAACTTTGATGTCATTTAATTTAACAAGCACAAAATATTATATAGAATAAATCTACTAGGGTATAACAAAAATTTCTGAAAGCTTTAACCGATATAATAACATAATAAACCAAATGTTGGATTGAAACACAAACTTACCATAAATGCTATCACTTCATGGCAAGCAGGTGAACTTAAAAAAGTAATCTTTAGGCTGACTGTTCCTATAGCATTCGAAAAGTTTATAAAAAGATTGTGGATAAGTAAAACGTTTCAACAGAAAGGTTAAAATCGGCAAGTGGTGCTGATTAATATACATATACATTAATATATAACATACCTATATTTTTTTGTGCATTACAACATCTGTTAGCTAGGTTTTTTAACTATTTGGTATTAAATTAATAAATTCAAAAGCGTATTCAAGAATTGTAATTAAAGATGAATATCACGTTCTTCTACATGCCTATTAAAATCACAAAATACATAATCAAATTATGTTTCGTACTAGTTAAGGTATTCAAGAATATTTTGGTCAAACCATTTGTTGTTCTTCTGACATGGTTCATATGTTATTCTAGTGCCACAGCAAAATTGAAATTAATCGTTGTATTTGAATTGCCAATGGTTGACATTGCAACTGCTCAATCGCAATTCATGTAAATAAAATTGACTGACATGAAATCAGCACCCCGTGTTATAATCGAGAACACGCGCATGCTCGATTTTAGTATTCAATGGGAGTCCCATGAAGGTGTTGCACAATCAATATCAAAGTTGCATTGAGCTTGTCAGCTAATGCGAACGATCCTCTTTGACATTACCATCACTAACTTTTAAATTTACAATTGACCATTTTTTTCTCAGACATTTACCTTTTAAATATAGGATGTGCAATTGTACATACATATGTATATGAAAAGCAGATAGAGACTTGGCATCCACATATTTTTTAGCAGTTATAACCGCCAACTCAATGAAGACAGTCATGGCTAAAGCGCTCGATTTGTATGAACGTGTTCAGTTTTAAAACTATGTATAAGGGATATGTATATATGTACAGTGTTGCCATTCCAGTCTTTTTCCGGACAGATCTGTCCTTTTTTTTTGATTAGAAGAAAAATATGTTGAACTCCTATTGTCCGGAAATCTGTCCTTTTTTGTTTTTAAGAACTACATATTGTCAAAGGATGAATATGTTCTAAAATCATCTCTTAAAGCTTATCGCAAAAACGTGTAAAGGCGATGACAATTTTATTGATTGTACATTAAAATTGCTATAAATATGTACATAAATTAAATAAAAACAAACCTGTTTTGTTTCCAAAAATCTTTTTGTCCTGTTTTCTGTCCGTTTTTTAATTTTTTGTAATTTTTTTTCATCCCTATCTAACCTTTTTTGTACCCGGTCGATAAAAACACATATGTACGTTGTTTATTTATTGTATTTATGTATAGTGTAGTGTATTTATTATTTTCCCCAATGTTAGTAAGATTTAGGAGGAGACGTTGTAAATCCTATAAATTATATATGTGTATATTTTGTGGGATCTCGCCTCCTTATGGGCGGTACAAACATCTGGCCAAAATTAATATACCTTTGGCAAGGGTATAAATAATCGAATTTTTCCAACTTCAGATTCCAATCCGGTTGTCCCAGTGTTGCAACTCAAACTAGTCTCTCAGTTTTGAAGCAATCTCAATGAAATTTGGTATACAAACTTCCTATGGACATAAGAGGAATATAAGGCGGAACCGGACGGAACGATCGGTCCAAAATTGATTTTTTTTATATGAACTAGAATTAGAGTGTACTAACGACTTATATATTTATTTATATATATTTGGTGGCGTAGGAGATATCGATCAAAAATTGAGTCTGTGCATAAAAAGTTATCGTTCAAGCGTGTAATGGTCACATCATCGGTACGTAGAACATAACTTAGTTTTAATGAATTTTTTTTTAAATGATGCTCATCGACTATCTCCAGATATTCTACATAGTTGCTGACCAGTGTTAGTTCATTTTTTTCAATTCAATTCAAATTAGAATGTTGCATATATTAGACGATTTACAACAATAACAACATATGAAGCAGTAGCAACATATATTTCTAATAACGAGCAATTCTCTCATTTGAAATGTCAGAACAAGTTGAGGAGGCAATTTGTCAACCTGCAACGCAATCGCATAGGCATGCAGACCGTCTTAGCTCGGCAGGTCTATGTTTTACATTCAAAACACATATTTGGCATACTCGCATCTCTCATATCAAATAATTACATATAAATAACATATACAGATAGACAAATGTAAATCCCCGCAAGCTTTTCAAATTGGAATAAGTCCACAAAATGCGGCAGCACAAGATAACTGAGCCACGTGCCCAATGTGTAGTAAAGGATGGATGTAGGTTTCGAAAAGTACCAATAAGTTTGTGTCCATGTCCATGGAATCGTTCACGCGCAAGGTTTTTCATATAGACTAAGCCCCGAATTTGGTTTGCGGTGCCGTGATCTGTTGCTGTTGGCGTTGGCCCAGTCCGCTTAGGCCTGGCCAAGACTGGCATGTGGCCGGTTCGAGCCTTGGCGTTCTTCAGTTATAGTAGTAAAGCTCGCAGAGGAGTGCATTGATCGTAATATGGCGCAAAAGTCATTGAACTAAAACCGCCTAAGACCATAATAACAACAACGAATCTTTGATAGCATTGCGTGAGTTCTGTGTAGAGTGTTCAATTCTATTCGGTTTAGATTCAGAATCCATATAGTCCAGGCCTACCTTCATAGAAGTAATTTATGTAAATGTGCAGATGTGTGTGCATTTATGTGTTATATTATTTTAATTTTAATTTTAATTTTAAAAGCCGCTAATTGCTAATACTACGATACATACTTATATTCATATCAATCGGTACTAATGGTCCGGGGCTTCACAGACTCGTGGACAGGTCAGTGAATTCGAGAATGAAATTAAAATATTACCTATGCTTGTAATTTATTTGTATTTTATTGACGGTGCTGTCCACTGCTGCTGCTCCCAATCATGAAAAGTATTTAATTTTTGTTCTTGTAGTTGGCTGCTCATTCTGTCGCCAAATGATTAATTTAAATAAACGATTGTTTTGTGTTTAAAAGGTGTCAAGGTGTCTGTCAAATAGTTTTTTGATGCTAAAAGATATTTGAATCATTTGTGTATAAATAAAAGTATTGCACATAAATACCATAGAAAGTAACTTCATAATTCAAATCGATAAAAATTCGTGCAGACTAAACCGCTGACCCTACAACCAATACAATTGGTTGTATAGGCAGTGTTGAAAGTCAGTATTCGATTTATTGTTATAGTATCGGATATTTTATCTTGGATGCCTTCAAACTTCTAATCGAAGATAATTGTTTTTCTGCTCATATATAGTGTTATAGTTGCTATAGTTGACTATTCTTGGGAATACAGTCGAATTGTAAGATCTCGTTAGATTTCTCTTATGAATAACACATTATTAATATTGTAAAGTGATACTTTTCAGACCTGCAAAAATAATTTAAGATTAAAGATACAGGTACGACCAGTGGAGCTAAAGTGTGCTTCAGTGAATGTATGTACATACATACCTATGCACTACCTTAGTACATTTGAATACAAGCTTAACAAAAGGTTATAAAATACTAAGAAAATTTAGGTTAAGAAATAATGCATGCAAATTACCTTGACACGTTTTTTGGGCTCGAAGAATACTATTTGGGAAAGTCGAATATTTGGCAACGTAATTGTAGCAGCACTTGGCAGCGTACTGTAAATATTACTTTCAAAAAAATAATCGTATGTGGGTGTGGGTGTGGTAATCGTATGTGGGTGTTTGTATATATACCTACAATTTTGTTTTGAAGATTTTTAAAATAATAAGAACGCGCAAGCACCATGTGAGCCATAAAAACATAGGGAGCTGTCCCCGTTTTTATTGAAAGTTTGCTCAAAGCTAAATTAAACCGAACATTGTACGCTAAGTATGCTGATTTCACGTTGAAGAATAGTGTCATGATAGTAAAATGTCCGGTTGAGGGTCTAAAAGTTCCCCATATGCTTACTGATCATAATTCTGTCGACTAATTATCCCTGATACTAAACAAACAGTTTTATAAGTTTTTTTTTACCATATATATGTATATATATATATATTAATTTTTGCCAGGAGTTTGATCGCTCCGAAAGGACATTCTTATAGCCATAAACTGTATTCGAAACGTTTTCGTACAAAATCTCATGTGCATGTACTTCTGTTTCACACCAAATTCAGTTTTAAAGCTACCCCTATGCCCATGAATTGTATAAGGGTCGGAACCGACCGGATCGGACCACTATATCATATAGCTGCCATAGTAAAAATCGGCTGAATTTGGTGTTGTTGATATATGTCATGAATACACATTATTAAGCATTGAAACGATTGATAGAAATTAAGTTTTTATTTAAACAGTTTCTTTTTTTTTAACTATCCTGGTCCCACTTACCGTTTTTGTATGAACAAATTTAAGCCTGTAAGGGATAGCATTGTTTTTTTTGTTTCAATGAGGAAGATGCGGATTTTAAATTTTAAAATACATAATATAACAGTATTGAAGTAGACCCACTTCTTCATAATACAGATTAAATATGAATACTAATATATATATATATTTATATATAATACATTTATAATAATACAATATATTTTAAATATATTCAATTAGATTGATAATTAGAGGATAGAATAAAGATTAGATTTTATTATTATATTGATACCTGTAAAAATTAAAGAAAAAGTAAATTGACTTTCCATTGTTAGATGCTATACTTTTGTATAAATTTCATAATAAATAATAAAAGTCACAACAATTCTTCCAATACAGGTTCTTCTAGTCTAAGAATTTCGATGTCGTTCAAATAGTGAATGATCTAAGTCAAGAGAATTATCCGTGTGGAAGCATTGTTAAATTTATTCCCTTGAACATGAATGCCATAGCTTCAACTTTTTTCTACTATTCAGCAGTATGATTTAATTTAATTTTATGAAGATATCTCTGCCTTTTTTGCAGAATAAGAACTTTTTCGACTTTCACATTAATATCATATTATCAAGCACCGAGTATTTCGGGTAGATATCGCATCCATGCTGTTTTTAAGGTTTTTTTGTTTTAACAAATGCTACGATCTTTACAGCTCTCATGTTTAAAATAGGATCATATAAAGTGAAGTCTCAATAAGCATCGACAACAGAATCTAATTGTGCACGATCGTCTATACCCACAAGCTCAATTTTAATCAGTAATAGCCGGATCGGAACTCTATTTCATGTAGGAACTTCATACATGGGCTTTATATCTATATTATAGGCGCAATCGCAGCTTTTGAATGAACAATTTTCTTCTAGGACTGCAAAGTCTGGCCCTCCGAAGAAAAGATTTTTATACCCACGCAGAGCGTATATTAATTTTGGACAGGAGTTTGTAACTCCACTTATGATGCGTGGCAGACCCACCAAAGTATTAATACTATATATATATTCTTAATCATCTACAGAAGAATCTGTTTCAACCCAAACTAACAGTCTTTCAGTTTTAAAGCAATCTTAATGATAGAACGATCACCTGAAAATGGTGTTTTACCTTTGTTTTGTAAATAATTATTTTGAGTGCCGACTTACACGGTCAAAAATGTAGTTGTATTACAAATTTTTTTTTATTCTCGGTGCCCATTGCAGCAAATGTATATAACTCCCATAAGGAGGCATGGCCGATCCCATAAAGTATATATATTCTGACTCAGGATCAATAGCCACGTCGATTGGAGCATGTCCGTCTGTCCGTCTGTACGTCCGTATGAACATACAGATCTCGGAGACTATAAGAGCTAGAGACTTCATTTTGTAGTGTTTGCAGGCAGATCAAGTTTATTTTGGATTTTTGCCACGCCCCCCTCCGCCTCCACAAATCGATAAAAACGATTTTAAGCTAACCCAGACAAGCTACAGAATTTTGGTACAAAGTTAGAAAATGTTTATCTGGACGTTGTGTACAAATTTGGTACAGATCGGATAATAAACATGGAAGTTATACACATTTCAAATTTCAAAAGTTGAGAGGCGTACGCTTGCTTGCTGTTCTCACCCCAAACGACGGCAACATTTACTCAGTGTTTCTCACACTTGTGAAGAGCGTGGCTCAGTGGTTAGAGGGTTGAACTCGCGTGCATGAGGTCCGCGGTTCGATTCCCGAGACGATTTTTTTTTTAAATTTTTTTTTTATATTAACTTAAAATTGGCGAGTGCGCAGCACGAGCTAAATAAATATTTAATATAACTTTGGGCACCGAGTATTATATAGTCGAGCACACTCGTCTATAACTTTCTTACTTGTTTTGATTGTATTAGTTACAGGCATATCTATCTTGTTTAACTACGGTTTATTAGAGGCCCTACAAATTCTTGGCTAAAATTAATATACTAAAGTGTATAAAAAAGGGGGGTTACATATATATATATCATAAATACTATATCATATAGCTGCCATATTAACAATCGACGAAAATTGATTTTTTGTATGAAATGTTTTTATACTTTTGCAGGAAGTATATTAATTATGTAACGCCCCTTAGAAGTGGCAGACCCAATAAAGCGTCAACAGGAGAATGCAAATGTGTGTACATGTCCGTCTCTCCGCCTGCCCGACTGTTTCAACCCAAACTAGTCTCCTAGTTTTAAAGCTATCTCAATAAAACTTGGTACACATTCTCCTTATGCCCATAAGCTGTTTATAAGTCGAAACCAGACGGATCGGACTTCTATATCATATAGCTGTAATAGGGACGATGGGCCGAATATGGTGCATTTTTTTAATTTGCTTTCTTGTTTTTTTCTATCGCTGGGTATGACATATTTGCATACAAAGGATAACTTTTCTTTGATGTTGCAAATTCTTTTGGAATTTTAAAATTTATTGAATTAAGCATATTTTACAAATATGGCTTCCTTGACCAAAGTGTATCGGTTAAATATTGATTATGAAAAACGTTTAACACTGCATTGTTTGCCAGTGCACTGGCAAAGAGTATAAAATCTTCTGCCTTACAAAGAAATCTGTATTTTTTGCTTAAACGTCAAGTGATCAAATTACAATGAATTCTCCAGGTGTTCATTAAAATGCACACATCCCAACAAAATTAGATATGGACTTACATATTTATGTATGAGTCTATGTGCATGGGTATTAGGTTGTGCAAATATATTTATGTATGTACATACAAAGTATAACATTTTTTCTTTTTAATTTCAAATTTTATTTTTGGAAAGTCCTAAGTATGTACATATGTAAATACACATATATACATATGTATGTTTATTTATGATATTGTTACTGTTCTAAGAGACATTATATCGCTATATGTATTCTTTAAGTGTATATGTTAATACGTGTGTAAATGAGCTACAAATACCACTGTATTGCCGTTACTTTGTCCCTGCATTCCAGTTTCTCTTATCTGGCGCGACGCGTCGTCTATTTTACGATCCAGGCAAATTTTAAATTTAACAAACTTTTAGTAATTGAAGAGTCTTGATAGCGAACGGTCGCTTGCGTTGCTTTACTCTTATGCAGGGTTCAACATTTATAGAAAAAAAAAAATATGAAATATAATCTTGAAACTGACGGAATCGTTAACATAATAGGCGCTAAAACAGACACTTCACATCACATGGGTGTTATAATAATAACCATTTTACCTATAATTATTTTAATAATTATTTCGTCAATTTGTAAATATCGAAATGAACGCCTTTTTGGCAGAGCACCGCCGGGTCCTTGGGGTCTTCCGCTTATCGGCTATTTACCATTTATCGATAAGAAAATGCCTCACAAGTCATTACATGCACTGTCCAAACGCTACGGTGGAATCTTTCAGCTAAAAATGGGTAATGTACGGACTGTGGTATTGTCGGATGCAGACCTGGTACGCGACTTCCTACGTCACGAAGAGTTAACAGCACGTGCCCCTCTTTACGTGACACATGGTATTATGGGTGGCTACGGTAAGTTTAATTTTTTATTTGTTTTTTAAGACCTGTTATATGTCATATATATATATATATGATATAATATATATATATATATATATATATATATATATATATAAATATATATATATATTGTATGAAATAATGGCCCAATCCGGCCGGTTACAACTTACATATATAATATAGCTTATGACTTTTTGTAAGGTTGCTAAGCTTATTACCTATAGCATGGATGCTAAGTTGAGTTATATTTTAACTTAGACACTAGTTTCGTTCAAATACATAGTCAAACCGACCGACGAACATTCAAATTTATAATCGGCTTTTGTCTGCCACGCCTTCTTATAAGCTTTACATATACTTTCTCTTGTTATTAAGCCACTAAAACTTGTAGAAATATTTATTTTTGCTACTTTTGAAATTGATTGACCCGTGACTAAAATCGAAGTTTTCAGTAACAGCTGAAACTCCATGGCTAAGACCCAAAAATTTAATTTATTTACCAATACAATACGCGTAGTAGTACTTCGATGTAAGTCTTGTGTATGTACTATAGAATAGTGCCTAGAATTTCAAACAGCCCGGCTGTTGATAGGTATGAAAAATATAAAAACTTTTGAAAGTATTCTTCAATCTTGTCATATTAAATTGATTACTAATACTTTTTGTAGGAATCGTTGGTGCTGCCGGCGCTATCTGGAAATATCAGCGTCGCCAACTAATAGATTGGCTTAAAGCCTTGGGTATGACACGCAAACAGTGTGAGACGCGAGTGCAGCTGGAGCAGCGTATAAGTCGCGGCGTCAATGAGTGTGTCGAGGTAAGTCTTGATTCTCAATTTTCTAGGCCATTGGCTTGCCTGAGAAGAATCATGAAGTTAAGTGTCCTCCGAATTTGGTACAAATAGGGCTACTATATCATATAGCTGCCATCGGATTTAAATTGAGGTTTTATATAAACAACTTTTTTGATTGTTAAAATATCCAGTTGATTCAGATAGCTTTCACAAATAGTGTAGTCTTAATCTTTCTAATCTAAACTGTAGCAATTGTGTCGTATATTAGAAGCTGTCCTCTTTTATATACTTATGAATTAAATGGTACACATCTTGGAAGAATAGACCTTTTAAATGACTTAAGCTTGTACTTAAACGATGTATTCTGCATTGGTTCGACTTATTCTTGAGTACGGGTCTTGTGTTTGGTCCCGGTCCAAAAGTTCCATCTGTAATTTTTTTTTTTCACAAACCAATGGCGAAGTTGATGCTTCTAAGCTAATTAGTCAGATTAAGTCTACAGTTCCAGTCAGAAATACTAGAAACTCCCATTAATCTTTCTCTGTAATATAAATATTGCTCTACATAAGCTATTTGGAATAATCTGTAGTGATTACAATAAAAATTTTACAACCCCTTGGTCGGTTGGGCGATAGGTGAGCTGCATTCAGCTTGGGTTTGGACGTTAACAAGTCGGTGCATGGTGTTGCAGGACCACTTGAACGTTCGGCATTAGTATGCCAAAGCCGAGAATAAGAGATTCTTACAGGCACTAGATTAGTACTGAGTGGACTATATCATATAGCTGCGTAATAAGGAATATTACTTCATCGACGCACCAATGATAAATATGTTTGGGTTGATTTGACCATATACGTCTGTCCGTCTGTATTAACACTTAGATCTCACTAAAAACTAAAGATTTCCTAATTTGCAAAGTATTTGTGTTAGTTGCAAGCACATCAAATTTTTTTTGAATTTTTGACACGCATCCCACCGTCTCCAAAAATTACACAATTTAAAAGCTACATGCCTGAATTTCCAAATACTTGAAATGTATATTAATGTTCGCCATCTGTGGTCCAAATCAGATCATAACAAGAAAGCAATGTTATCTTCGGCGGGCTGAAGATTTTATACCTTTGCAGTCTTAGAAAAAACCTTTTCATACAAAAACTCAGTTTTCGGTCGATTGTTCCCATAGCAGCTTTATGATATAGCAGTCCGATTGTATCGTCACTAGACTCAAATCCTGTAGGTTTCGGCTGATTAGCTAAAAAAAAAACACCAAGTTTAATACATATAGCTTCGAAACTGAGTGACTAGTAAGTGTCCTGTTGACGCAGATCAAGAATATTTATACTTTGTTGGTTCTTCCACGCCCCCTAAAGGACGTTAAGAAGTCCTGTTCAAAATTAATATACCCTCTGCAAG
The DNA here is from genome assembly GCA_037044475.1 of Zaprionus obscuricornis. NCBI lineage: Eukaryota > Metazoa > Arthropoda > Insecta > Diptera > Drosophilidae > Zaprionus > Zaprionus obscuricornis. The sequence goes on along the minus strand of JBAMBR010005300.1, from coordinate 13,243 downwards.
TGTATATTATACAACTTCCCACATTTTCAGGTACAGGGTATCATATAGTTTCTAACTTACTATACCTTTACGCAGGGTCTATTAATTTTCGCCAGGAGATTGTAAGACACCTTAGGAGGTTATATATTATTGTTTTGTTTTTTATAACTTTTGCTGTTTTGAACTTATTACATTGCTCGCCAAAAATCTTATCTTATTTTTTTTTCTTCTGTACTTAACATTTTCTGTACTAAATGTTAACATTGGCAGTTGTTCGAGACCAATGCGCTGAATTTACTTCCACTGGACCCATTACCGACACTTCAGCACTCACTGGGTAACATTATTAATGATTTGGTTTTTGGAGAGATCTATACACGCAACGATCCCAACTGGCTCTACTTGCAACAACTTCAAGAGAAGGGCCTCAAACTGATCGGAGTATCTGCAATAGTCAACTTTTTGCCTTGGCTGCGTCACTGGCCATCCAATAGGCAGAGTATACAGTTTCTGCTAGATGGTAAATCCAAAACACATCGTATTTACGACCGCATAATCCATCGGTGTGAAAAACAAATGGAATTGCAACAGCAACAAAATAATTTACCCTCAAAGCTGCCGTGTAGCATACTAGAACGTTTTTTGAGTGAACGTCAGCCATTTTCACAGCTCTACTGTGATGAGCAATTACGCCACCTGCTGGCTGATCTCTACGGTGCCGGCGTAGATACTGCCCTAACAACACTTCGTTGGTTTTTGCTCTATATGGCCCGCGAACAGAATTGCCAGCAGCGTCTACAATCGGAACTACTGCAACTAAACAATGAAACACCCTCGCTTGCTGAACTAGAACCTATAGTGTATCTACGAGCTTGTTTATCTGAGGTACAACGTATTAGATCTGTTGTGCCATTAGGTATTCCACATGGTGTTGAACGTGACATTACCATTGGTGAATATTTTCTACCACGGGGAAGCATGGTACTTATACTGCAATGGGCAATTCATATGAATCCCGAGGTTTGGCCGGAGCCAGAACAGTTTCGTCCTGAGCGTTTTATAAACATAAACGATGAATATGCAACACCGGCACAATTTATTCCATTTCAGACCGGCAAACGAATGTGCCCGGGAGATGAATTGGCTCGCATGGTTCTGACTCTCTTCATTGGCCGCATCCTATGTCGTTTCCGTGTAGAATTGGATGACACATGCGAAGAAGTGAATATGAATGGAGAGAGCGGCATCACTTTGGCTCCGTCCCACTACAAGTTGCGCTTCTGTAAGCTGAGGCAGGCAGAGACAAATAGACAATAAGCAGAAGATGACAACTTAAATCACTTTAAAGTTGTATTGTTTAAGGGAAAATAGGTTCTTGACTATTTCAAAATGATTAAATATTTTCGGATTTTAAAAGTTTGTAACTGAATACTTTTTGACTGCTTTCCGATTTTTCGTAAGGTCCTTAAGTATACAGACATAGTATTACCATCTGTACTAATTAAATAAGTATATGTATCCTTAAACAGCATCAACAGTCGGGTTCAACTCAGCATGTCTGTCTTTTTTAACGCAAACTAATTTCTCAGTTCTATATCTATATTAAATAAACTTGTCATACTTAGCAGATTCCCAAGATAATTGCAAATGTATATAAGTCGAAGCCGATCGGATTTATGGTATTACAAAGTTTTCACGCTTACAAGGGAAATCATCTCAAACAACCTCCGCCGCCCCCATTTTCGTAGGATATCTTGGAAATAGCTACACCAAGTTTTATACCAATAAGTCCGAAACTGAGACATCATTTTGATATAAAAGTTTATATTGGTGAAATTGAATCGTAAAAATTGATTATATTGTTCTAGCTATTCAGAGTCAAACATAACTTATTTTAAAAGACGATTTGTAACAAAAGCCATTTGCAAATGGATAAACAAATGGAGTCCAAGCATGAAACAGTACCATTTCAAAATTATTTTATGAAAAAGCAACATTTTACTAAATCCGCTCAGAATTTGCAGCAGTTTGTAACGCTTCTTAAGCGGGGGAGTATACCCAACAAAGAATATATATTCATGATCAGCATCGACCGAATGTGCATCTGTTCCAACTCAAACTAGTCTCTCAGTTCTAAAGCTATCTCAATAAAACTTAGTATAGACACTCCCTTTATCCATAAGCTGTACATATGTAGGAACTGGCCGGATTGGACTAATTATCACATAGTTACCATACCATTTTCGACCGATTAGAAAATTAAGTTTTGGTATGAAAAGTTTTCTTCTAAAACTGCAAGTGTACGACATCTTCGATTTAATAGCGAGTCACTTGTAATATAACCTAATTCAAATTCTGTAAAGTGTATGTCTATAATAATAGTCAATGCAATATCAAAACATATGACATATATTTATAGTAAGAATATATATATATATATATCATATTTCTATATACAATTCATTTACATTTATGCTCCTATTACTGCTAGTAATATTGTTGTAATTTTGCAGCCTTACGAACATTTGGCTACATCTCAAATATCTTCTTTAATCTTGTTAAATACTAACTTACACTAAAATATTACACATACAAAATAAAATACATTATTTTAATTTGTATATGCCTAGGAACAAAACCGTGCTCTCCTGAGCGCCTGTATCAGTGTGTTCAGCTTAGTTGGAGCCCACGTTGCGTACCTGATGCAGTTCTGTGGTGGTTGCTGCCAATGGGCGACGTTTGAGGCAGATCTTGAATGACTCGGGCGTAATTGTTGCGCCTACATTGCCTTTAAGACTTGGCAAGGGTTGACCATCAGGTAGCGCAATGTCAAAGCAATGCATGAAAGACGCAAAAAACAAAAACAGTTCCATTCGTGCCAAGACATCTCCGAGGCACATGCGACGGCCCACACCGAAAGGTATAAAATATTCAGGCTTGCGTACCTTTCCCGCCGAATCAATAAATCGTGTTGGGCGAAATTCCTCAGGTTTATCCCACAATTTAGGATCCATATGCACGCTGCTAATGAGCGGAATGACATGCGATCCGGCTGGTATGGTGTAACCATTTAATTCAACATCTCTGCAAAAAAATGGTATTCAGATTGAAACGAAAGATATGTCAGATAATATGTATGCTATTCATTTATTTTCTTATAGATACACGTAATTCGTGGCATCTCAATATTATCATTTAATAAGCGTCTCTAATCATTATCAGTATCAAGTATGTAGACCAGAAAATGGCCCAAGGTGTGATATTGAACGATATACTGACGAAACTTATGTTGAATAGAGAGCCAGCTTAAATTCGTTTTTCCATCTAAACTCTCCGTAGGTTTTCGATCGTTGGCCCCTACTGCATGTTTCAGCCCCCGCGACTACAAAATGTGCAATCTTATTTTTATGTAAATAAAAGAAAGGACCTCATTGTCGTCATTTCTATTAGCATGTTCTATTTGCACAAAACTCACTGCTCAAAACTCATCAACTGACATCCGATCAGTTGATCATATACAGTTGAAAATTGACAACTGATAGTCGTTCGTCGGATCGCTTGATTCATAATTTGATAATTACCTTGTGGGTGAGTGGGTAGTAGCTAAGGGAACAATACTGGAACGACGCATAGATTCAAGTATTGTTGACTCAGTCACGGGTAGATATTGCAAATCCTCAATAGTAGGCAATCTATGCCGTCCAACGACCTGATCCAGCTCATCCTGCACTCGGCGCATATCCTTTGGATTCCGCAGCATAAATACATTAATCCATTGTAGTGTTGTCTTAATCGTTTCCATCCCAGCCGAAAATAGATCGATAATCACTTGAACTAGCTGCTCCTCTGCATAAATAAAACATTGAATTAGCATCACCTTTTGTTTTTCCTACATCCATCGACTTTACTACTTACCATGATTTTTTCCATCAAACAGTTCAGCATCAGTGCCCTCATCCTTGGCCTTCTCAATTTCAAACAAATAATAATCTACCAGATCACGAACATTATTTGAATCAAAGCTGCGCTTATGCTCATCAATGACATCCTGATAGAATTTTTGCATCTCTGCACGATTCTGAGCAATTTTATTCTTTGCTGTCGAAATACTGGGAAAACATTGCAAAGTCGGTATATAGTCGACAGTGTGAATTTCGCCGAATAAACGCATTCCTTCCTCAATTAGAAAATTAAAGCGCCTGAATTTGGGATCATCGATGCTAAAGCGTGTTGACATCATTAAGCTACATATGACATTACTAACGGCTAATGAGATGACAGGAGATAAATCAATAGGCTGACCATCGCTCGCATGCAAATGTCCTATGAACTCGTGTACTTCGGCCTGTGTTCAATAAATTAGTCACCAATAAATAAACATTATTAATTAGTTACTTCTGGCACTTCTTAAGACGGCTTTAGTTTGTAAAAATCGTGTATTTACCATAATGCGCTTTTGCATTTGCTGCTTGCCATTGCCCATGTAGGTCATGCCAAATTGTCGTAATTTGTCGTGCAAAAAGCGTCTTTGATCTTTCCACAGTTTTCCCGTACTATTTATTATACCTGTAATGATACAATATTAAATTAAAATTATCATTCTTATGTAAATACTTAAATCCTCATTATTGCAGCTTTATATTTTTGTTGAACTCATCATATTATTATTCAGCCAATTAAGCTAATACAATTATTATCTCTGTCTCTTATTGCATTTTATACGCATACAAAACAATATTATTTTTATAATGCGCAGAAGTGGCATACTATACCCTGTGAAGTATATAATGTACTCTAATTTAAAGCTTCATTTCGCATTTCTATCTTAATTGAACTTCGTAAAAATTAATATTATACTAAAATACGTCAGACCCAACAAAATCGAACCATGTTAGAATAGAAAGAAAATTTTGGTTTTTATCTTATTAATGTAAACTTTAAGTGTGAAACCTTCAACGTACCGAAAATAACTTTTCATTCTTGTTCTGATTTAAAATGTATTTTAATTCGGTTGAGGTAGGCTCTATCAAATCTCCCACTTTGGTAACTTGTTAAACTGAAATACCTGAAATTAAGTCGCAAACAAAATATTGAGTTTTGCATGTGTTTATGTTTCTCATTATCATTAAAGTAAACTAAGAGAAATTTAGATAAACGTAGTTGATACACTGTATTCCACACAGTTGAATAGATATATACGCAAAAAAAGAAAAAAATGAATCATTTGGATAAAAAATTGAAACTTTCAGAATATAAATTTAAGTAACGAACAAAATATCTTGGACACTTTTGATTAAAATCTAACTAGTTTATTATTAATTATCCTATATTATCAATGTAAGATCATAACAGTTGAAAATTGAGTTTTTGCATGAAACTTTTTCTATTTTAAAACTTGCAAGAGTGTGAAATCGTTTTATAGCGATGATAAGATTTAAATACAAACTATATAGGATAATTTTTTATTACTTTATAACTGCGTATATTATACCCCACATTTTATATTTGGTTTCTTTAATTCTTATACTCGAGAGCCTTTACAAATCTTATTTTCATTTTGTATTTCTTGAAGACGGTATATTCATTTTTGCAAGGCATAGCCCCTTATGAGGCATAGTAGACCCAACAAAATATATACACACATTCTTGATCTGAATCAACAGCAAGATTAAAATTTCCATGTCCGTTTGTTTCAATCGATACTAGTCTCCCACTTTCAAAGCTTTCTAAATGAAACCTATAATACATGCTCTCTAAGCCCATA
>JBAMBR010005300.1:0-2500 GCA_037044475.1 Zaprionus obscuricornis | reverse complement strand
TATATAATACTCGGTGCCCAAAGAATTGATAGTTGCATAACTTTCAGGATTACGATCAGATTATGACCAAATTCGCACAAAGCATCAACATAATTGTACATTTCAAGAGTCCTAAGTTATATATTTATTTTGGTCGTGCTACGCACTCGCCATTTTTATGTTAATTCCAACATATATATATTTTTATTAACATTAATACATTTTCGTAAAATAATTAAGAACTATTTTATTATATTTGCTTATATTGTGATTTAAAAAAAGGTCGTTTTAAGAATTGAGCTGCGGATCACTATCACGCAAGTTCAACCGTCTAACAACTGAGGCACACTTTTTACAAGCTAAAAAAAACAGGAAAAAATTGTTGGCAAAAAAAAACAATTCTCTAGCTCTTGGAGTCTTCGATCTCTGTGTGTTGATACGGACGTACAGACGGACATACGGACATGGTCCAATCGAATCGGCTATTGATCTTGAGTCAGAATATATATACTGTATAGGGTCGGCTATGCCTCCTTTTGAGTGTTACACACATTTGCATCTGTCACAAAGTCTATATACCCTTGGTACCCAATGGGCACCGGGTATAACTATTGTTAAAAATTTACGTTTGTGTTTATTATGGTTTTTGTACCCTTGCAACAGGTACATTAATTTCGGTGTGTAACGCCCCCGGGTAGACTTCACAAAGTGTATATATTCTTGATCAGCATTAATAGCAGGATCGAAATGTGTATGTCCGTCTACTTTAACCCAAACTAGTCTCTCGTTTGAAAATTATCGCATTGAAACTTGGTATAAGTTCATGAGTACAAGTATAGATAAGATATGACATATTCGGTAACTTCGGCACGCCGAAGATAACTTTTTGTTTTTGTTGCTTATTATTATTATAAATGATTATACCCAGCATTAACAGGGTACGAGTTGATAATTTTATGACAGGCAGAAGATAATATATCCGCCTATAAAAATATATATTATATTTATGTATGTATGTAAATCGGATTAGGGCATAAAGTTGTCAAAGGCACAATTGGACAAAAATGTGATATGTATGAACAACTTTTTTGTTTATAGGGTATCCTGTTGAAACTTATGTATTTTGGCAATAATCGAACTACTTTATCGGTTGATTATTGACTTCTTGCATGAAAAAAATTTTTTTTAAGTCTTTTAAGTCAAAGAGTGTGAAATGTTTCACGCAGCTTTGCTTTCTTTTTTATTTGTTTACGTAATGCCAGACCAGTCATTCATGCCGAGCGTGAAACCCACTTAAGGTGTGAGGGTCAGCAAAAACTGTAATTTTCTTTATCCATTGCAAATTAGTGAAAAGAGGGTATATTTATCCCCACACAGTCAAATCGTGTTATGCAGGTATTTTTCAACTTTGAACGATTATTGAGCACACTTCCAATTGAGATATCAACTCATCAAGCTTTTAACTCTAGATAACTTCCTAAAATGTTATTGGCTTCAAATCAAAGCATTTAGAAAATTAAATAAGAAAATTAAGTTATCTTCGACGTGCCGTAAATTACACGTTGGTTAAACTTCAGGCTTCAGCGATAAATTTGTTACACAAAAAATTGATTAACTGAACGTTCCTACAGCTTATATACACATTATGTACACATTGTACGACTTTTATTAGTCGTCACTTAACTTAAATCTTTTTTTAAAGTGGACTCAAGATTTTCATATATAACATAGAATAGAATGATAGAATAAAATTTACTTGGTGAAAGCTACACTAAATTTTGTCTTTATTGACAGGGTACATTAAAAGTCTTAAACTCAATGGCTTGGCGACAACGTGAGAAAATCGTAAGAATTCATTGAACCCGCTGGGAAAATAAACATAAATATATTTTGTGCTTAGTATTATGTAACTGGAGTAGCCATAAAGGCTGTCAACAGTTGTTCTGTAAATAACGGTGCATGTAGACTATGAAAAGAATGTGCGTATTTCTACCTTGTGTTGTAGCGCATTCAATAAAAAATACCTGATACCTGGTAAACAGTTTAAAGTTGCATAATTTCTTTATTTTTGATCCAATCTTGTACTAATTTTCACATGTAGTTTAAAAATCAGGTCTGTAGTACACTGCTGTACACGATTACTGGTGGCGCTGGTCGTGGTCGCTTAACTTATACAAACACAATGCGGCGATTTTCATGTATAAAATATTTTTAAATATATTATTTTCATTTACATGATTAAAATGATTATATATATGGTACATACGTATCTCGTGCTTCGCACTATATACATTAAATTAAAAATGCCATAATATTTGATTTTTTAAACTAAATATTATTAACAAAAACTTAAAAATTCTCTTTGAAATTTTTAATCTAAGTGTAAGCTCTGAATATAAAAAACAAAAATTAAATATTTCAACTTCTAGCATACTTAAACTTAACAGAAATAAAAACATTGCAAATAATTTGCTGTCACTTATTTGTTTTATAACTATACCTTTTAAACTATATTATCTAT
>JBAMBR010005298.1:0-73491 GCA_037044475.1 Zaprionus obscuricornis | reverse complement strand
ATATGCAATATATAAATATACTAGAATAATTCATATAATTGTAAATTGTGTTTACAAACTGTTCAACTGTCTAATTTTCGTCAGTGTACTAGATATTGTATTACAATTGAATAACTTTTATATAGAAAATGTATATATATATATATATAATATAAGATTGTATACCCTTTATAATACGTTATACAATGAACTACTCAAGTTACATTAACGACTAATTGAAATCATAAGCAGCATCAGCATCATCATCAACAGCAACAACAACAACAACAACAACAACAAATGAAATGACATCTTGAAGATGTTGTTGTGGTGACAATGAAACTAATTTAAAAAGCAAATTTCCTTGAACTTGTCCAAATCTATATATATCAATGTTAAACATATACTATAGTATATACATATATTTATATATATATATATATATATATATATATATATATATATATATATATATATATATATATATATATCTATATATATATATATTTATATAGTATATATACTATATTTAGTTAATTTATTGTTAACAGTCTCTCCAGCCATGAGTTTTCTGTCGCCGGATGACTTATTTAGTGGCTTACGCCGTAAGAGTCTCTGCAATGGCGGCTTATCTTTATTGTCAAGTAAACAGAACGCAAATACACTGCAAGATCCAAATCCAAGTAAATCCAAATGTAATCGCCGTCGTGGCAGCTTCAATGAGATCTTTTGCTCAAAGTCTAGTGAAAATAATAATAGTGTTATTCCAGCAAATAATAAGCCAGCAACTGGTCGCCGCGCCTCTTTGGTATCCAGGTGAAAAAATAATAGTCTAGTCTATATTATAAGAATATATATATATATATATATATATATTGTGGAAATATTTAAATCCCGGGAAGTTACAGTACGAAGTCTTAAATATTATTAAGTATAAGGAAATCCATTCATTGTTTCATTTGCTACTTTATTTAGTTTGTTATAGTTTTATTTTGTATACGTCTGCAAATATATTACTCATTGTTTATATATCTATATATATCCATGTCTATATATATATATATATATATATATATATATATACAAATTTAAATATAAAATTTGCTGAAAAAGAAACACTTTCAAATTTGTTTAATATTAGTTTAAATCAGTGGCAAGTTTTGTTTATATTTATTGTTTATAATTACGATCAAAAGTTTTTACTTATCGATGCATAAATTTTACATTCAAAGCGATATCTGTTTTATTTTATTTAATTGTTTGTTTCTATTTATTATAATAATAATTCATGGTAATTATAAATCTATTTAATATTTTGTTTCTTTTTCTTTAAAAATATTTAGATGGTTTAAACACATTTCTGATGCTGCTGCACAACAGTATAAGCCACGTTCAAAGAATGCCAACAGTCAAGATGCAAGCTCCGATGATCCAATTATTGCAACATTGCCTGCAACACATAACAAGGAATCAGTGGAGCCAACACCATTGGAACGTGCGCATCCAGCAAGTGCAACGGCAACTGTGACAACAACTCCATTAGCGCCGTTGCTGCCAATTGCCGTTGTTACACCTGCGCCATTGGCCAACAATAATAGTTGTGAGAGTGGAGCTGTTGGTTTACGTCGTGATAGTACACAAAGTGACAACTCTGGCTATTATCATCTATTGACAAAGCGACGTTTGAGTCATAATGAAACAGGACCTTCGGTTAGTCGCACAATGTCGACACGCAGCTGCGGAGAACCGAATAATAATTATCCAATTGTTGAACATGATTCAAATACTGTTGTCTTGCGTCACACTCAATCGGCTAGAGAGCCAAATAACAGCAATGGCAACAGCAACAACAATGATGCAAATGAACAAAGATCTTCATTGACCTATGGCATTGTTGGAGGTCAGTCGAAACGGGATAGCGCTAGCATTGTTTGTTCAAATAATGCAAATAATACCCGTACATTACTTATGCGATCGCCGCTGGTTGATCCAACAGCGATACAGATAAGCATTAGCCCGGCGCATACTGCGGAACCGGTGTTGACGCCAGGTGAAAAATTGCGTCGTCTGGATGCCTCGATACGTGATGGTTTATTAGAGAAACAGAGAATTATATGTGATATCTTCCGCTTGCCAGTCGAGCATTTTAATGAGATTGTCGATATTGCCATGATGCCAGAAGCACCCAAAGACAGCGCTGATATTGCCTTAGCTGCCTATGATCAGGTTCAGACATTAACAAAGATCCTTAACGATTATATGCACGTTTCACCCGAACGTGAAATATCGGCCGTATCGACTGCGGTCTGTGATCATTGTCATGAAATGGATAAGGCACGGAAAACAGCAACGAGATCTCCACCACCACCGTTGCCGCCACCGAATAAACAGCAGGCGCAGGCGCAACAGCGAACAACGCCACAATTGAAACGCATAACCAAACAGAAGGCAGCTGAAATTGAAGAAGTTGCCATACATGAAGATGATGATGGATATTGTGAAATTGATGAGTTGCGTTTGCCGGCGATACCACCAAAATCACCAGATGCGCAACTGATAACCAGCAACAGCAGCAGCATCAGCAGTAGTACCACCGTAAACACAACGGTGTCTACACCGCTTGCACCCTTTAAATATGCAGTTGCATTACCCGCAGAGACGATTGCAGCAAATCCCATGGAAATTTCAAATAAACGACAAAGCACAATTAGCGTTGATAGCATTCCCGAAGAATCCAGCGAAGATCTGCTCAAGGGCAACACAGAAGCAGAGGCAGAGATGAAGATGCTGCCAGAACCGGAAACGAAAGTCGAAGCTTCAATTGCAGTTCACGATAAGGAAATTGATAATACAACAGTGTTAGTAGCGGATGTCGAGATACAAGAGACAGAAAAGACAACAGAAATTGCAGCTTCTGTTGATGTAGAAGCAACTGCGATTATTGTAGAGAAAACAGATCATATTGAAATAAATGATGTGTACGATACTTTGGTAAGTTATTGAATTTGAATTGAATTGAATATCCAAGAAGTATCTAAAATTTCTTATCTTTATTATTATTATTTTTTTTTTTGATAGGCTGCACTTAATAAAGCTCATGTCACATTATCGACAATCGATAACTCTACACAGACAGCAATTGCATTACCGTTGACAATTGGCAAGGATAAGGCAACTAGCCCGGCATCTGCATCTGCATCTACATCCACATTATGTGGTCCTAATCGTATACAACACGCAAGTTCATTGGAACCAAGCGTTCCCTGTCATGCGATTAGTAATATTGTAAATGTTTTAAATGAGCAAATTTCATTACTTTTGGTAAGCAATAAAAAAAAATGCAATATGTAAAATAATGCTAATAACATTTGTAATTTGTACAATAATGATTAATGTAATTTAATTTCATTCATTTAGCCGAAAATCAATGAACGCGATATGGAACGCGAACGTTTGCGCAAGGAAAATTTACATTTACGTGAGCTTTTAAGTGCAATGCATGAACGTCAGCGAGTTGATGCACCAAAGGTAATTGAATCTCTCTCTATAGAGAATATTTAGAACAATGCAGCAGAAAAATTAACATGTAAACAAATATAGCTACATATACATATCTGTTCATATATACATATATATATATATATATATATAAATTATATAGATAGAAATGTTTGAACTAGAAGCGGCTAACGTAAGCAACAATTTATTGTTATAAACAATTGAGAAACATGTTCACAAATCTTAGCTACAGTCATTGCTCGATAAATGCAATACATTTGTTTCTAAACGACAACAAGTTGCACTTGTCGATAGTCTATTGTAGTGTAATAAATTGTTTACAATTATTTAATATTGCCTCAACAGATGTGCTGCATCTATAATTCTATATTTGTCTATAATTAACAATTTTATTAAAAATATGAATAATAATTTGATTTATTTATATTTTTTTTGCACACAGGAAACTCCAACCGATATCCTGACTATTCTGCAGGCAGCTGATGCAGAATTTGAAGACGATATTGATGCCATTTCCAATACATCTCTGACACCGACACCAACGCCTTTGCCCACAACCCCTCCAGCCAGTAGCAGCTCTGTAAATGATCACAATGAATTGCTGGATATGCCAGCGCAAATGATTAGCGATTTTATTGAATCGTTGACCAGCAAAGAGAATCTTGATCGCGAAGTGCATTTGTTGGCGGCTACATATAAGTTGCCTGAAACTTTATTGATTGCCGTTAAGAAACATAAAATGGAGCAGCAACATAAGGAACAGGATCAGGAGAATGAACAAAATAAAAGCGTGAAGAACTAAGTAAGTTTTGAAAATTGTAATTGAATGTAAACTATTTTATTAATCTATTTATTTATTTGTTTGTTTCTCTCTTTCAACAGCGACAACGAGATAATTTGTATGCTGACGTTTCCGAGGGTCTTTATCTATGCAAGAGAAGATGATGATCATGATGGAGAAGAATAAGATGATGATGATGATGAAGATAAAGAAGAAACACACAAATCTTGACGGGAAATGAAATAATTGTGTGCGAATTCGCAAAACGCCATTGTCCAATTGAATTGGCAGTGTCTAATGTTAATATACATTTAATAGCCTTATTTAAAATTTAAAATATTTACTAAAGCTGCGCTGGCTTTACCACGTGGTTAGCTGTATTGTTTTGAGGGTGAAATAAGTTTTGATTAATTAATAATATATATATTATACACATAAAACATAAACATATACCTAAACATAAACATAAACATAAACAAATACATATATATTCCATATAGCGACATTAAATAAATCTATTAAAATTAATGTTGATAATTTCCTGATACAAAAACAAAAAAGAAAAAAAAAACACAAACAAAATTATTTTTATATAAATTCATATCTACTATATTATAATAATTGATGTGTAGAACAAACAAACAAAAACACAAAAACAAAACACACTAATGGTTAAAAAAAAACAAAACAAAAACAAATACAACAAAATATACAATGTTTGATACATTTATACACCCCACTGTATTATGTGAAACTAACTAAAGAACAACAAAGCATTATCTATCATATATATATTAAGGCTTTTTATCATAGTTGAAGCTTAGTAAATCTCTGACTTGTATTTAGAAACGAAAAAAAAAAACAAACACGGAATACAAAGTTTTGCACAAAATGTAGAAAACGACAAAACAAAAAACAAAACAAAGAATGAAAAGTAAAGAAAATCAAAAAATATATAAAATTGGCAATCTCGCACTGATTGGTGGATTGCACATTTGAGCCTTATGTAAAGACTACAGACATGAATTTGGAGCATTATTTGTACTTATATGCAACAATTTCTTTTATATAGAAATTCAAATCTCTGCAATTTGCAAAGAAATTAAATTAAATGTTTGGCCTTGAGTATATATCAGACTTGTTTTTACACTTGCAATTTGTACACTTTTTGAGCAAAGCTTTTTTAAAATTTGTTTTTTGAAAACAACATCAAAACTAACAAATATAAATTTAACTATTTTCATATAAATATATTCTATTTGTATTTGCTAAAAGAACACAAAGTTTTATAACGGAAAACAAAAATATACAAAAACAAAATATAAATTAATTATTACAGTGTATAAATGACTTCTTTTTTTTTATTATGCAGGGAGTTCACGAATTGTTGTATCATTGTCAAATAGCAGATTAATTCAACTACATCTGACTTGCAAGACGAAGAAGAGCATGAAAGTTTTGCACAATTTTTGAATTTATACGTGCTAAGAAACGTAAAAATACGTGACATCAGTGCTGTAAAATTCGCTAAAAAATACTCAACATTTTCTAGTATTTTTGGTGAGTTTTAGTGCTTAAGGTGAATAATAAAAACAAACTATTGTTTATTGCTAGCAACTGCGTAAAATATCGATGCATTACTTCGTGAACATAATTTTTTTTGGGATGTGGAATGGTAAATAGAAATATAAAGACACAAGTTATCATAATCTAAATAATTATACAATTTCTTTTAAATACTCTCGTTCTTTTAAAGAAGAACTTTTACTAAAATTTGTTATATTTATTAAACGGTGGGGGAGGTTGCTGACAACTAGGCGAACAGAAATGATAGAAAGCTAAAGGAACAGGGAAGCAAAACTGTAATTGACAATATAGCAACAGAAAAAGTAAGGTATCGTTCTGCATCGTCAGAAGACCTCTTGAAAGTATGCTACACTGTTAATTACAATTTTACGGAGGGTTAGAGGATCAAAAATTGTACTATTAAGCATATAATCACTATAAGCATATAATCATATAGGGGCACCAACAGCAGAAAAGTTACTTTCTGCTAGTTTATGTTCGCCTGGTATTTTATAGAAAAATTAGTAGGCCTGTTTGGATCTGACATAATTTGCATTTTTTGCGCTTTTAGCGGTAAAGCAAAATTTGAATTCTTTCTCAAATTAAAAATTGTTTTATTTGTATGAAATATTTTGTAATAAGTGTCTGTAAATTCCTTTATTAAAATTATTAATAACCAAAATTGTTTTTTTTTTTTTTATACCATTGTAGTCTTAAAAGAAAACTTTTCATAAAAAAAAAACTCAATTTTCGGCGTATTTATTGGCACAAAAATCAAATCCCATAAGTTTCAGCCAGATAGTTTAGCAAAAAAAAAATATTTCTTCCAAAAACCGGCAGCTACATACATATATCATATAGTGGTCCGTTTCGACTTTTATACATCTTATGTGCATAGGGGAGTATATATATATACATCACGTGTCATTAAGATTATTTAAAACGAAGAGACTAGTTTGGGTTAAAACAGACGGACATTTGCACAGTTGGATTTTCCTGTTGATTTTGATCAAGAATATATATATAGTTTGTTGGGTCTCTCACGACTTCTAAGGGGTGTTACAAATTTCTTTCCATAATTAATATACTTTCTGCAAGGGTAAAATAAATAATATTAAAATATCGTTGTGTTTGGTTTTTAAAAATATGTGTCATAATTTATTGAATTTGTTTTTCATTTTTAGTTGGGATTGGTTTTATTACATTATTGTTCATTGAATTTTCAAGTTTATTCCACATTTAGCTTTTAATAATACAATTGTTTATTAATCATTTTATTGTTATTGTTCATTTATTCAATTTCTTTATCAACTTGTTTGTGTAATTCGTTTGAATGCATAAATTTTTATTTACTTATTTAACGCTCACGATTTCTACATGAATAATTTATAAATTTATTGAGAATTTGTTTGTTTGTGTGTGTGTGTGTTCTTTTGTTTTGTTTTTAAGATTCAAATTTAATTTCTCTAGTGAACAATTTTTGTTACTTACCGAATTATTAACTTTATTTAAATATTACGAATATGAAATTCAATTGCTGTTTCCAAACATTTAATTCCATATCGCCAGATTTTTGAGTTTAAATTCGGAACATGGATGTATTTAAATTGTTTTAAGCCCTTTTTTTTTAGCACATACAACATGATAAGTAAATATATAGTAGTATATAGCTGAGGCTTGTACAACATAGATATACAATATAATAATATAATAATAGTACATAAATATATAATATATATATTCTTGTTTTAATCATTATAACAAATACTTTGTGTAATTTTTCATAATTTTGACATTTGTTTTCTTTTTTTTTTTAATTATTTTTTTTTTCTGCACACTAAACAAACATTTATTGTTTATTTATTAAATATGTTTACATTCATTGATATTAATTAATGTGAAATTGTATAGTATCGAATAGTATATTATA
Source organism: Zaprionus obscuricornis (assembly GCA_037044475.1). NCBI lineage: Eukaryota > Metazoa > Arthropoda > Insecta > Diptera > Drosophilidae > Zaprionus > Zaprionus obscuricornis. Next base: position 65,716 of record JBAMBR010005298.1, on the reverse strand, counting down.
TGTTTAATTGTACTATACAATTATTATATGAGTCAATAACTGTCTAGGGGATAAAACAATAAATAAACGAGATAACAACTTAATAATTATAAAATATAATAGAAATTAATAATAGTAAAATAAAGAAAATTTTAAAATTTATTAAATAATACTAATGAAATTCTCTTAATATTATATTAATGTCATATTTAAATACTGTTATTTATTAATTTAAAATTTATTTATTTAATATTTAAATAATAATTTGCCCCTAGATAGAAAACTCGTTTTGCATTATTGTAAATACTTTCTTTTTGCCGCTGAGCTTTTTCACAATTTTCTTGTTTTAAATTTAACAATATTTGTTTTCAATTTTTTTTTTTAGAATTTACATTTTGGCGTTGAGTATTTTTTTATTGTTTAAATATATATAAATATATATATGCGCTAGTTTAAAGCGACCCTGGCCACGGATTCTGCAGCATTTATGTTCGGGGTACTACAAAGAGCAATATGGTATATATATTTCTTTGTATTATTTCGCGTATACTTAGGAGAATGATCAAAGAGTAGGCAGAGAATAAAGATTTTTTATCGCTTGTATATAATGGATATGTTTTTGAGCAGTTTCTGTAATAATTCTGCTAGTTAACTAGTGTGGGTTGATTCCCTACTATACATACATACTATACATTGTATATTATACATATGTATATGTATGTATGTATGCATATACTATATATAAATATGTAGTATATACTATATGTATTTTCATTTCATATCATTACTGTATTGGCGTGTGTGTAAATTTGTCTAAAAAACATTGTTTTCTTTTTTTCTTGTTGGTTTTGTTTCATTTTTGCATTTTGCACTTTGTTGTTGTTGTTTGTTGTTGTCAAGCTATTGTCATCGTAAATAAGCCAAACCCAGAACGCTGAGAATGTATTGTTGGCCAGGGCGTTGCACAAGAAAATTAATACAATACAATTACTAAATAACTAACAACGTTTAAAGCATAAGTAAATACATATATAATATATAATTATATAATTATATATGCATATATAGTATATAATAATATACATTATATTCGTATATATATATATTTATATATATTTATAGTATATATTGCAACAAATTTCCACTACAAAAACTGCACACATAACTTAGGGAACTAGCTTATAAATTATTATCATTAATATTATTTGTTAAATATTTATTTTATGTTTTCTTTTTTCTTATTTCTTTTTCTTCTTTGTTTTTCGTATTGTTTTTATCTGTATAAGGATAGGGGCTAAAGCAAAGTTCAGCTTGTTCTCTTATTGCTGAAGCAAATGCATGGCATTGTTGTTGTTGTTGTTGTTCATATACATATTTCTATGTAAATATATGTATATGTGTGTGTATATATGTATACATATATGCTGACATCGGTGTATTAAGTTAAAGCCAACTTTTGTGTACTATGCTTGTAAATAGTTGGTGTAAAAATTGTATTTGCCATTTGCACTACCAATAATAAAAAGTGTATCGACAATATCGAGATCCGCTTAATAGGTGGGCTGCTGATACTCCATGCCAGACTGTTGTTCCATGCCTGCAAGTAAACAATAATTTTCATATATTTCATATATTTACATTTCTATATCTTATTAGTTATTAGCATGAACTTACCACCTTGCTGGGGCTGACCAAATGGTGAGGCGCTGTATTGTTCATTATCATTATCCATGGAATAGCTATAAGCTTGCTGATGTACCACATTGGCTGGATCAGTCTCAAAGGCTGATGTAAATTCATCGCCAGCGCCAATAAGAAAACGTTTATAGGCCATAAATGCACAGAGAGCCTAAAAATTAAATAGATTTCATATTAGTCTGGGCAATGAAAGACTTATAATTAACTGTTAAAATTACCCAGCTGAAAATGTTAAAGAAACAGAAAACAATCGCTGTTTTCATGCTGCCAGCGCCAATGCCATGTGGTGGCAATGGAGCAGAATTCCACTGTGCCCATAAATAGAAAAATGCAATGAAATACATAAAAGCCCAAAGAGCTGAAAAATAAGAAAAAGCAAAAAAAATTGAAGCAACATTTAGATGAGATAAATAATAACAATAAATAAATTATATAAAAGTTACATACCTGAAAATCCCATATCCGCCATGACATAACGTTTTCTGCTCTTCACCGATGACATGCGCTCGAATAGGAATTCGCCACCAATGAAGCCCATGGAGGCAAGGAAACCAAAAACGCCAACCATATTGCCATATTTACAGGCCATGGGATCATTATACAGACAATACTCTTTGCCATCCTTTTCGATCCAACCCTCGGAAGATATGCAACCAAAGACAACAACAGAGAAGAGCTGTTAAAAAACAGAAGGACAAACAAAATCTTATTAAAAAGAAGTATATATGTATGTACATATATTTATTGCTGACACTGTAGAAGAATAAATTCACGCAGCGTCGCTTAAAGATAGAGATAAAGATAAAGCTATATATGTATATATATATGTTAGTATATACTTTAGAATATATTGATTTTACATATGTACAGAGCAGGTGCAACAAGCCAGAAGTTCAAGTACATTCATATATATATATATGTATATATATATAAGTATGAGCACACCACAAATACTAGCGCAGACACAGATACAGACACGTATTCGCATTTAGGTTTCTGACCCAATTTCAATTGAAGGCCAAGTTTAGCTTAGCCCAAGTAGCGCCTGGGGATAGGCAATGCCAACATCATAATACAACTATTGCAAGACCTTGGCTTATGGCCATGTTACCAATTTCGTCAACACAATGAAGACAATGGGAATTCTTGCCAGTTTAAAGTCTTCTATAATTCATATAGAAAATAATAAATAATTTATTTGAATTCTTGTCTATTTCTCTGGCGTTTGTTTTATTTATAGAATAGCTTGACAAACAGTGAAAATAAATAAATCGATATATCAGCATTATTTGTATATAAACAATCAATAGAATAATATGAGCTCAACAAGGACCTTTTTTTCTAAGCTTAGCATCTATAGAAACGTTGTTCTATAAAAAAAATTAGAATTTTTCATTAGACAAAAGCTGACAGAACTGGTCCTTGGCGCGCTATTGTTGTGACTATAGCTGTGTAAATATTACTTAAGTATGTGTAAGTCTATATGCGAGTGTCTCTCCCTCTCTGTGTGTGTGTTTCTGTATGCCGTCAAGCAGAAGAAGTGCCATTAAAAGTAAATGAAAAGCAAACTCATGTTAAACCATTATTCTCACTCTATATGAACGTGAACGTGAACGTCAACGTCAACGTCTACGCGACACACTCGACTGCACGTACTACATATACATATATCCTACATTCTATGACGCACATGTTGGACTCTTAGAAGTAGTAGAAGGCTTTCTTAATCTAACATTGCAATGCCTTTAAAATTTATGGCCATTATTTGAAATTTCATTTTCTTTTCCTTTTTTTTTTATTATTATTGTCGTGCGACTTTTAATGACAATTTTACAGCTGTTCACTGTTGCACTTCGTACTCAGTGTTGGCCATGGCCCATGGCCTTTAAATATAGTTCAAAGGTGTCTGCAAAAAAAAAAAACAAACTCCTTTCCCCCTTTTTTTATTTTTTTTTTTTGTAAGGCAACATTGACAAATCACATAAAAAACAACAACAACAACAAGAACAAAAGCAAATCACAAGTCTGTCATCAACACTCTAAACAACAACAGGAACAGAAATCCTTACAATTCCCACAGCAAGTTGTCAAATACACGCACTTGTTGTACGAGGGTTGCTTAATGAGATAATGGCATGGGACTGTGAATGCTAATTTGACGAGATAATGATAAGCATAACAGTAATTGCCTACAAGTCTAGAGATGTAGAATAACTTGCAGTTAGATAAGTAATTGTAATAATCTAGAGATATGAATAGAGAATTTTATAATAATTATTTTAATATAATACGAATAAAAACGAATAAAAAAAAAATGAGTGAACAATCTTATAATCCAAAATTTAATTATAACAGAAATAAAAATTATAGCTGAACTATAAGTTTAAGCTACATTTAAGTTCCTAATAATAGAAAATAAAATAAAAAATTAATTAAACAATCATTTAAACTGAAATATTTTCTAATTGAATGAGAAATTTGAGCGATGCATTAATTACTTATGCATTCATTACTTAATGAAATGCCCTCGTTTGCCCTCGACAAGTGTTAAAATGTCCTGTGAAAGGCCACAAGTCCCCTAAGAAGTATAGCAGCGTATAGTGTACAGTCGTAAATATATATAGTGAGAGAGAAAAAGAGAGGGAGAGACTGATAGAGGGTGTGTGTCGGTATGTGTGTATGAAGTAGTAAGGCGGTAATGGGGGCATTAGGACATGAGGCAGGGAGCAAGGGTAAGGGGGAGCGTGTACTCTTTATTGCTTTTTATTCAACTTACCCAGCAAAGTGCGCGTATGACAACTTGAGGTTTCATGGCAAAAGTAACTGGATCAAAGGCGCCACCCGCCTTGCCACCGCCATAGGCGCCACCCGCATTAATGTTGAGTATTTGATTAAGTACATCCATTTCGCTGACGCCTATTAATATTCCTTTATATTATTATTTGATATTTATTAATTATTATTATTATTATTATTATTATTATTATTAGCTTTAAAGCGTGTTAACCTCAGTCTCTTTTTATTTTATTTTCTTTTATTTTTGTGATTTTGTTTTTTTTTTAGTTTTGTTTCACGTTTTTTCACGTCTTGTTGTGAAAAAATCGAATACTTCTTACAAAGCCAACTCAAGGGCAATGCGGGGGCGTCTTCTTGGACAGTCGCTTTTGTACGTGTGTGTGTGTGTGTGTGTATGTGTATGTGTATGTGTGTGTTTGGGCCTCACTGTTTGTCCGAATATGTTCTTGCTCTTGTGCTATGTTGTAGTAGTATATCGCAATTATGGATTACGGCACACCAGAAATAGCAAAAAAAAACACAAATTCCTACGTTTGCCTCGGTTTCGTGACACATACAATTGGCAAAAACCGCAAAAGAGAATTCGTAAATAATATTTTCCGTTATTTGCAATTAGAACAAAAGACACGATTTCAGATTATTATTTTTTATAAATCGTGCATAATTAATTGAATATTTGTCGAAATTTCAAGGGCCTGATTTTCACTTTTACTTTTGCTCACACAACTGGCCAACGCGCAGGACTCTAACAGCGAAATGTATGCAACGTCCTGTTCACGTTCATAAATATGTGTGAGAGTCTGGCTTGTCATGTGCGTGTGTGTGCGTACAACTATACGATGATTCTTATTCTTGAAATCATCGATAGCAATAATGAATTTATCGCTTGTTATCCCTACATATTTAAGACCGCCAACAGAGTTGCCCATAAGTTTTCTGTTTTAAATTTAAAATTCGTATGACAAATTGCAAGTAGATAAAAATTAAATATAAACAACGTTTTTGGCGAGAAGACCTTTAAAGTAATAAATAGTTGTAATATTCTTAAAATAGAATTGTTTTTATATCGCAATATCATATAACAAGAATATTTGTAAAATTACAGACTACAGCCCAATGCATTTGCGATAAATCCAACAATTGGCATGCAACAGAAAGCAGAACGTTCGACTGAAGTTCCAACTCGTACAGAAAATAAAGCAACACGAAATAATGAAATATTAAAAGAATATGCACTTATTTCTCTATTTGCGTCAAGTAAAAAAAAGGACAAGGTTAACACTACATTTGGCATTTACTCGTCACACTCGATAAAAACGATAGGGGAACTCGATGAAATAATGAGGAAAAAACCATCTAAATATTCAACGAAAAAAAAAGAAACTTTACATGAAACTGATGAGCATACTAAACAACCAGGAAAACAGAAGGAAAAGTTCTCCGACATTTTTAACTTCTACGTGACACACGACAAAAAGAAGAAAAAGAAAATAGCATCGCATAAGCAACCTAAACAAGTAAGGAAGCATAGTCGTACGGTCGAGTGTGCTCGACTATATTATACCCAGTACTCAAAAGAAATTGAATTACTTTCATGTTTATGATCCGATCTGGATCCGATCTGATCTTTCATCGATTGTCTACTTTGGTGTACATTAGGTCTGTAGGGACTGTTCTGTAGGCGAAAGGCGAAGGGGGTTGGGAGTCGTAACAATAATCCAAAATTAATATTCATCTGCCTGTAACTTATACAAGCACTTCGCAAAAATAAAGTTCCTCACTCCTAAAATCTCCGAGATCAAGGTGTTCGTGCGGCTGTATAGATGGGCATAGTCCGATAGGTCTGACTGTTGGTCCTGATGTTGATTATGATGTAGGCCACGCCTCCTTATGGGCATACGTTACATACATTAGATGGTAACGGAAAGTAATTATACTCCAAGTATAAAAATCTACAAAAATAAATCAAAGGTCTTATTTAATGGTATGAATATTCAACAGCAAAATCAATTTATGAATGAACCACGAACGAACGTATATTCATATAGGGAAAGCTTTCCTGATCAATTTGAAAAGAAAGAAAATGCGAAACAATACGATTTAGCAAGAAATACAAATCAGGAAGTAACAGAATTGTACTTTAACACACCTAACTATGTAAAGAGTTCAATTGTTTCTAAGAAATCTGAATATCTGAATGAAGTTGGAAATGCAAATTCAAATTTGCAGAAATTTAAAACTTTTGGTTATCAAATACCTTCAAAATTTATAGATTCCGCAAGTGCTACCAAAATAAATGCCGATAAAATTTCCCCCAAAAAAGCAAATACATTTCAAAGAAGATCAAAGTCAAAGAGAAAAAATTTGGTAATCACAAGTAAGCCAGCCGAATTAACAACGGCCAATAGTCATATATCTATAGTATATGCAAGACCTACTTCTGTTTTTGAGCCATCTCATATGTCTTTACTTATTCCAAATCAAAAATCTGTTCCTTTGCACTTTACCAGTTTCAGTCGCCGGCAATCACGTGTATCTTCGCATAGCAAACGAAGGAGTTCATCCTTCCATCATAAAAATTTACCTTTAAAGGAAATATTAAGGAGAACATTAAAAAACGATGAAAATAATGAAATTGAAGAAATAATGCAGACGAATGAAGAAGCGAATGATATAACAGAGAACAAATTTAAAGAATTAAGAAAAACAAAAAAACAAATTGCTGCAAATAGAAAAGTATTTGAAGAAACAAAAACAAATAAATCGGATGCACCAATATATTCTGAAGTAGCACTAGAAACTGTAGAAATTGATGTGAAACAGGGAATAAAAGATAATAATGAAAAGAATGATGATGGAGAACCACTTCAACCAAGTTTCAGAAACAAATTTAAAAACATTTTACCTTCATCTAGTAGTAAAAAGCTTCCATCAGCCTCGACATATTCCATGGCTACCAAGATTCGTAAAAAACGAATTCGATTTCACAAGAAAGCAAAAGTACGAAATGATGATTCAGATAAAATGTCTTTGGATAGCTTTGCACAATTCAATGAGAAATATAATAAAATGTTTAATAAACCAACAAATGCGCCTACAAGGGAACTAACACCAGATTCAACAGTACAAGATGTATCAACAGTAGCAAGTGAAATTCCATCCGATACTTCGACAGTTCTCGAATATTATGTGTCACATGGGGAAACTGCAAAGCACTACAGTTCCGACGACGATATATACAGCATTAAACAAGACGATTCTGTTAGCAATAAAGATACCAAAGAACCAAAGAAAGACCTATCACAACTCAAATTGTATTACAAAACATTAAAAGAACAAATGTCGCATGGAGAAATGATAAAAGAGTTTACAACTCCGCCGGATTTAAAAGAAACACCACACCTATCAACCGTCGAGATTTTGAATACGAAAGGCATGACAAATCATCGACGTTTCTACGAAGAAAAAATTGCTGAAATAATGAAATATGTGAAAAAACGCGATATGCCTCTCAAAAGACCAAAACGTGATTTTCTTCAAGAAGTGCAAACACAACAATGGATAACAAAAACTAAGGAGAAAGTTATAGAGAAAAAGATTATTAATAAATTTCCCACTAGACTTGAGGCATTTCCATTGCCTGCAAATGTTGCACCTAGTGATATTAATTATCCGTCATACTATATACGACGTTATTATTTGAATGACAAAGTTAAAATTGATAAGCCCCCAATCGTAAAACCAAGACAAAATGAATCCTGTACTTGTCTAATCAATTTGGATGAAACGCAATCAAAGCAAGAGACTTTAAAAATAAATGAAAAAGTAAATGATCTTAACAAGAAATTATGCATCAACAGGCAACGAAGCATTAATTATTATTAGAGCTGTCGAAAAGGGGGGGCGTGTCAGTTAACCTATGACCTTAGTAATGCTATGGTCAAAGATTAACTGATACGTCGCCATTGAGAGTTCTAGGCTAAACATATGCAAGCTTATAGAAAAATTGGAACTGAAACTAATCATTAAAGTTATAGAAACAGTTCCAATTTCATTAGACTATAACTTGCATATATTTTCTCTTAATATATATGTATATGTATAATGTAAATGTTTAAACATAATATATATGTATAGCTTAGGCGACATTTACAGATTATTTAACGGATTTTTATTTGCATAGAAATAACAGATTAGAACTTTTGATAAATGCAATGCTGGCTAAGAGCTTTCCAATAGTTGTGCTCAAGGATATTTTTTTTGGACTTATTCATTGGTGAAATTGGCTGGACGCTTCTCAACAAAAGCCTGCATGCCTTCCTTACGATCGGCCTGCATTGAAAACACAGAAATTAAATTAGAAATACAAAATTAAATTACATAATCATCTCTTTACTTACCGTAGAGAATGTGGCATGGAAGGTGCGACGCTCGAATTTGAGACCCTCCTGTAGGGTGGTCTCGTAGGCAGTGTTCACAGCCTCCTTGCACAGCTGTACAATCAAATTTGAGTGTGTGCCAATTTTCTCACCCAATTTGACAGCTTCGCCAAGAAGTTGATCTGCGGGAATAACCTTGCTAACTAGACCAACTTTCTCAGCCTCCTGGGCATTGATCATGTTGCCAGTAAGGCACATTTCCATGGCCTTTGATTTGCCAACGACACGAGTTAAACGCTGAGTGCCACCAGCACCGGGAATGGTGCCCAGAGCAATCTCTGGTTGTCCAAATTTAGCCTTCTCGCCAGCATAGATAATGTCACACATCATGGCGAGTTCACAGCCACCACCAAGAGCATAACCATTGACAGCAGCAATGATGGGCTTCTGGCTGCGAGCAACCTCAGTCCAATCGTTAAGGAAATTGCCTTGAATGCACTGGGAATAGGTGTTGGGAGCCATCTCCTTGATATCGGCACCAGCAGCAAAAGCCTTCTCGCTGCCAGTCAATACAATGGCAGCAATATTCTTATCCTTGCCAAAGTCCTTCAGAGCTGTTGACAATTCCTGCATGAGGCCATTGCAAAGTGCATTCAATGCCTTGGGACGATTCAATGTGATAACTGCAACATTCTTTTTCTCTCCAGTTACTTCAGTCTTAATGAATTCCCAATTGCCAGCTGTGCCAGTAGAGAGAAAGAGATAGCATGTACATATATCGATATCACAAATTACGTTGCGTAATCATTGTTTTTTTTTTATGTTTGTTCACAACTAATTTAGCCAGAGAACAATGGAAACAACTTTAATCAAGCTTAGAAAACATACATATATATATTAATTAAAATCTGAGATTAAATTGGACTTTGATCTATATCTAAGAAGAAGTATCGAGTATATACATATGTATGTATATGATGTACAAATATTCTTATTACTTACTGCTGCTGCTGAAGCGTGTGGCAACTTGTGGCTGACGGGCGACAGCCTGGAGCAAAGGTTGTGCACGCACAGTAAACAATTTAGCAATGTTGGCCATATTCTAATTATTACAAATGTTCACAAATAATATTATTATCTAGTAATATAAAAAAATGTATATTTAAAATCACGCCATATTTCTTACTTACGATCAGAACGCTGGAGCAATTGTGGGAGACTGTTCGATCGCCGATTCTTGTTAGCCGGTTGGAAATTGGTGATGGTCCAATCAGAAATCAAGTAAGAATTATCGAACATTGTTCTCTTCTGCGCCATATTAAAATTATTATTACTTTATTTATAATTTTAGCTTTATTAATAAATGTTTGTGTATATGGGAATTAATGCTTAATTACATAATAAATTTAAACTTATTTTAATTAAATTAAGTACTTCTAATACTCCACTATCGATATAATATTATATCGATATTTGTAGCACACGCGACGCAGTATGCTCGATTATTGCGCTCAAGCATTTTAGCCGTTACTATTCAAACGATTTGCGTTGTTGAAATTGACGTTATATTATATTTTGATAAACCGAATTTGTTTCTTTTCGCGAAAATGGAGTTTTTTTGATATGCAAATATTGGCTTTGCTGCTTTGCCATTATAAACTCTCTGCTGTAGTGGAATATGATCCTGTAACGGTTGAATAACTTTCGTGCGACGCCAGCGACAGATAAGTGTAAGCAAACTGATGATAATTAATGCAAATATCGGAACAATTAAACTGAATTCAAAAGCTGTAGTAGAATAGATATGAAAACAAAAACAACAACAATAACAAAAATAAATAATTAGCATAGCAAAAGTTGTAAACTTACATTCACAATAGGGAAAATTGTGTCGCCACATTGTCGCCTCACAGCGATTCTCATGTATACCATGAAGCTTATGCCCCATCGGACAATCGTAATATATTAACGAACAATCTGGTACTTTACTACCCGATTTTAATACAGCATCATTATAATGTTTTACCAACATATTGGACACTTCTGGTATTAGGCAACCATCATGAAATGATGCACGATTGTCCAGTAATAAAACCATATCCAATTCAGATGCAATAGAAACACTTGTTATATGACTGCAAGTATTTTGCAACTCATCGGAACCATCAGCACAATCTTGTTTGCCATCACAGATCGAACTATTGGCAATACATGCGCCATTATTACAATAAAAACTTCCTTCCAGACAATAATATGGACTACAATTACTTGGAATTTCACCATTTGGTATACCATCCAAACAATATGCGATGCCATTGTTAACACAACGATTCGCACACTTTTCCGAATTAATATATATTACAGAGCATAGCAAAACAAGCGCTAAATAGAAACGCTTCACACACTTCGACATGCTGAATAAGTACTAAAAACAAAAAACAGTTTATACTCGTTCTCGTACAACTAATTCAATTGTGCAGCAGCAGCCGCTGAACGTCAACTATTATTATTTTGTATACAGTTGAAATTGTTTTTAGCTGTTGCATATTGCGTTTTAAGAGTTAACTGCACGCAACACATTATTAAGTCACATCTACGATAAAAGCTGCTAAAGTTTATTTATGCATATATAAAATATATCTAAAGTTATATATGCATGGCATGCGCTTTTACCTATTTCGGATATATATTATATATATCATAAACATATTCAAAATCAAATTCAATTCGTCTGCTCATTTAAATTGTAATTTCTTGTTTTCATTATAAATCGTATATAGTAAATATATAATTAGTGTAAGCACTTGTTCTGTATGTTTTTATTGTACAAATATATAAATATATATATATATATCTTTATATATATATATTTCTAATCGAATGTATGAAAAACATTCATGAAAAACGTTTATGTAATTATTATGAGATTGCTTATTGAAAACATTATAAAGAAATTTTAATTATAGTTCAGCAAGAACTATGAACAATATTTCAATAATTGCAGTATCAAAAACTCAAAGAAAAAAAATTATTAATATATATATATGTATGTAAATACTTGAATGTAGATAAATTTTAAGTAAGCACGCCTGCGATGCATGATAATGTCGTTGAGTGAGTGGAAGGAGGGACGGACGCAACTCCTCGCATTCTTCGCTACTTTGATATCTACTTCTTGTGCGATGACATGGGCGGAGTGCCAAAGAATTTTCGTTTCTTCATGGTGCCCTTAAGGGGAGTGGCTAATGAAGATAAAATTAAATAATTTAGGCATCAAATTTAGCATGAATATTTTTATATATATATATTTACCATATAGTGACAGTAAATCTCTATTGTGGCTGGGTACACGCTTAACGGCGCTACCTAGTGGTGGCGATGGCTCCATTACCAAATACTTATGCCAATATGAGCCTGGTAATTCGAGTAGCGCTTTCATAACCTGTTTCTGGGTAAACACTTCAGTATATATAGCATGTTTATCTGGATCAGCTGATGAATATCCAACAATTGTTGGACCAAAGATCAATGATATATTATCAATGGGCATCATGACAACTGTACATTCGGCAATACGTTGGAAATGCAATAGAAGGAATGCCAAAGTATCACGATTAGCTGTCGGCAGCTGTTCGACAGCTCGATAAAGTGCTTGTTCAGCCAATTTATTATCGGGATTCTGTACAGCATTGGCAAAGTCCTTCCACTGACTAGTTGGTATCAATGGTTCGCGTAGTGTACGCAAAAAGTCCTTAACGCAACAGCAGAGTACATAGATGTCGGTGTTGCCCAAATGTGGTGTTGCCTTGCCGCGTAAAAATTGTTCCTTAAGTGCTTTATATTCACGCTCCGATGAGGACATGCGATAGAGTCCCACTTCCGTTAGGCCACGTGCCTCAATCTCATTGACACAATGTACAATTAATGCAGGAATCATTGGTGAAACTGATGGCGCAAAGTCACTGAGATAACCACGCACTGTTTTCGATGTGGGCGTGCCCGATTGTGGCACACAGCTAACGGTGAGCAGCTGACGGCAATCGATGTGACAACGCACTGGACAATCCCGGCAACGTAATCCCACGGCACCAAATCGAATGCTGTGTACAATATACGGATGTTAATATATTATTATAAATTCTTGAAAATAATTTTGAATACTTACCGCTTCTGGCATTGTACACAATTGTCGCCACGTAAGAAAGTCTTCTGATTGAATGTATGCTTGCGCACCATCGGACGATTGTGCTGTGCCGGTGATGCATTTGCTACAGCCGCCATGGCATTGAGTGGCGTCATTGGTGGCGCCGTTGCATCCTTAAGGCCAGAACGACGTGGCGTTGAGGAAGTCGTCTGTATATCATTCATAAGCACAGGCAATGATTCTATTGTTGACTCTGCACGTATCACTCCTTGACCATCTTGTGGTATTGTTACTTTAGTCGTTGCACAGAAACGTTCAGGTCCTTGAGCGCCGACTACATCTAATGTATGGTGATCAACGCCAATGGAGCGACGTTTTGTTGCATTTGTTGTTGTCGGTGTGCCAAGATTGTTGCTTGTGTTAAGGCCTGAGCTGAGACGCGAACGTTTATTGCCAACAGATGGTACAGGATTTTTTGGTAGCGATGGACGATGTTCACGCCAAGATTTCGAACGTCGCACATCAAGAAAATCATCCTCAGAATGTGTTATTGATAAATCAGATAACAGTGAACCAGTTGAATTGATATCACCATATGATTTATCTTCATGCAGTGTATTCAATGATTTCCTTTTGCGGGTTGTACCCGTGGGCAGTGTATGAAGAAACGCCAATTTATCCCGCGTCTCATTATTTAAATTTCTTTCGTGTCGTAGCAAATCGGCTACAGCCATTATTTTATTTTCCATTGCATCACGTTCATGTTCCGCCTGACGTCGTGCCTTTATTTCGGTATCTATAATACGTCGAGCATGATACAATTTTCCCTCCAAATCGCCCATTTTTGCTAACGATTTATCCAATTCCGTTTGCAGACGCGCATTTTGTGACGCATATCCGCTGCATTTCTCATGATATTGTTCAAATAGGCGTAGAAAGCGTAAAAATTCTAAGGTAAAATGTATTAAAACAACAAGAAAAAAAAATACATTTCAGATACAGTTAGAATTATCAATTTGATCTTTAACTCACCCCCCTCTGCGTTTCCATCACTTAACACTTGCATGCAGCGACGCAGATCGTCGAATGACGCCAATACTGAGAGCGTCGTCATTTTATTTAGCAATTTGCGCCAAAACTTTATATATTTTAACTTATCTTTTATATTATTTAAATTTTACTTTAACCCACGCACTTAATGAAACTAATAGTGTTTAATATATTTTTTTTTATCTTATTTACTAAAATGAATGTCGCAAAGAGATAGCACGCTGCAAAGGACGCGACTCTTTTTTTTCGATTAAAGTGCCGTTGTTTTAAAAATTGTATCTATGTGGCGATAAACGATAGCTATCGTGTGCACTTTGTGTGCTTCATTTCAATACGATATTAGGAACTGCAGCTTCTTATATTAGCTTATTGCAATTAATAAGAAAAATGTATATTATTTGTATATATTTTTTAAAATTAATGAATGAATATTAATGGATGAGATATTCAATATTATCTTATTGTTTCAAATATCAGCATTTTGCGATACTATCGCATATTTTGAGCAACCCTGATTGGTATTTAAATAGTATTTTAGAACAATTGTACTAAAAGAGCCTGCATTTTGCCGGTTAGCATTTCGCCACTCGTTTTGTTATTGTTAATTCTTTAATACAATGTCGGTTGCATCGCCTGCAAATCCCGCTGTTGCATTGCAGAGTAAACGTTGGAACGGCCTGCGCAATGTACTTGAACGTGAAGGTCTATTCTGCAAAGATAATTTCACACCATCATCGGAGAATTTAGAATTTCTACAAACAAAATGTAAAGTTCTTATCATCGGCGCTGGAGGATTAGGCTGTGAGCTGTTAAAGGATTTGGCACTAATGGGTTTTGGTGATTTACACGTTATTGATATGGATACCATTGAACTATCCAATTTGAATCGTCAGTTTCTATTTCGCCGAACAGATATTGGTTCATCCAAAGCTGAGTGTGCCGCTAAGTTTATTAATAATCGTGTTCCCACCTGTAAAGTAACACCACATTTCGCCAAGATACAGGACTTCGATGAGACCTTCTATCAGCAATTTCACATAATTGTTTGTGGCCTTGACTCAATTGTAGCACGACGTTGGATCAACGGAATGTTATTATCAATGCTTCGATATGAGGAAGACAACTCTATCGATGTATCTTCGATAATACCCATGATTGATGGTGGCACAGAGGGCTTTAAGGGCAATGCACGTGTCATTTTGCCTGGATTTACTGCATGTATTGAATGTACCTTGGATCTATTTCCACCGCAGATTAATTATCCACTATGTACAATTGCCAATACGCCGCGTCTGCCGGAACATTGCATTGAATACGTGAAATTGATACAATGGGACAAGGAGAATCCCTTCAATGTGCCACTCGATGGTGATGATCCACAGCATATTGGCTGGATATATGAACGGGCCCAAGAACGTGCAAATCAATTCAATATCAGCGGCATCACCTATCGCCTTGTCCAAGGCGTCATCAAACATATTATTCCGGCTGTGGCCAGCACAAATGCTGTCATTGCAGCTGCCTGCGCTCTTGAAGTATTTAAATTGGCCACCAGTTGCTATGACAGCATGTCAAACTATTTGAACTTCAATGACTTGGATGGCATATATACATATACATATGAGGCAGAGAAATCCGAATCCTGTTTGGCCTGTAGCAATGCACCACAATTACTTAACATTGAGGATCCAAATACAACAACGCTAGAGGATGTCATTAAGCAACTATGCGATCAGCCACGTTTCCAGCTAAAGAGTCCAGCGTTGACCACAGTTATGGCTGATGGCAAGCAACGCACCTTGTACATGGCCAGTGTAAAGAGCATTGAGCAGGCTACACGCAAGAATCTAACACAATCCTTGGGTGAATTGGGTCTACAAGATGGACAACTGTTGACCATAACAGATGCTACATCGCCAACAGCGATGACCTTACAACTTAAGTATCAATCAAATGAGATTGAAATGTCATAAAATGATCAAGAAATAAATTAAAATTCATAGCAAATGAGATTTGTATTGTACACAGAGACAGAGAAGGAAGTTGAATAAAATCGTTGTAATCCTTATATCTAATCTATTAAATTTGTTAATTATATTATAATCGATTATATTTTCTCGTTACTTATAAATTTTACAACAAAAACAAAAATCACACATTTAACACGACATGTACAGAATAAATTTCTTGCCGGTGAATCCTTTGAAACTCAGTGCAGCTGCTGCTGCATCCTTGAAATTCTCCAATGGCACCATCTCATGTGGCGGTGCAACGAATTTACCTTCTTCCATGAGCTGGCAAAGTTCTTGGAACATTTGCTTACGCTCGGCTGTATCGTAGTTCTCTTTGGACCAACGCGTCATCCAAAAACCACGAAATGCAATATCCTTAAAAATAAGTGGTCCCGTTGCGACCGTAACCGGTTCACGTGACATGCCACCATAGGTGACCAAAACGCCCTTGTTATCCAAATGACGTGACACTTCCGTTGCACTCTTGCCTCCAACACAGTTAAAGGCTAGCTTTGGGCGTTTCACTTTGGCAGTTTTAAAGATATCGCAAGTGCGAAGCTCTTCTTCTGTTAACACAACAGTTGCACCCAAATTCTCAAGCAGTTGCTTCAGCTCGGCAATATCGGGACGATTGCGTACAATGCCAACACTATTAATGCCCCAGGCGCGACAAAGTTGATGAACTGCTTGACCCACAGCGCTGTTGGCACCATTCTGTATGACTGTATCTCCAGGTGATAGTTGCACAAAGTCCTTAAGCATACGATAGGCAGTGCAGGGATTAACTGTAATTGTTGCTGCCTCCGCTAAGCCAACTTTATTGGATATCGATAACAATTGAGTCTCATTGTAAACAGCGTGCGTTGTCCAAGTGCCTAAACCGGTGGCCAAGGGTACAACATGTTCACCTGGCTTTAAGCATTTAACCTTATCACCTACAGAAATGACCTCGCCCACAAATTCATTGCCACCAACAGCTGGAAATTTGGGCTTTACAGGATATTTACCTGCAAATATTGAAAATCATTTAAATATTTATATAAGAATTAGTATGAGTATAAGACTCACCTTGTATGGTGTTAATGTCAGCGGGATTAATTGGTGATGCCAATATTTTCACCAAAACTTGTTGTTCCTTCGGATTGGGCAAAGTATCCTCGACAAGTTTGAGAACGTCCATCGGCTCGCCGTGTTGTGTATATTTCAATGATTTTGCGACAACAGACATTTGCCGCAGACACAAGATCGATGGGCGTGTCATATTGCTTAACATATTACGAAACATTTTTTTTTTAATTTATTGTAAATTTTATCGCACTGAAACTTTTCTCAATAATTATTTCCTATTGTTATTGCACCGGGTTTTGCTGCTCTATTTATCAGACAGCATAACAAAACACTGCAAAAAGTCAAAACAGCTGTTTCCAGCTGTGTATAATTACTTGTTGGTATATTTTAGTACATTTATCGATACTTTCGATAGGTTAGTGTCATTTACTTTAGTGAGCTTAGTAAATTTTTTATTAAAAATTAAATTTTAAAAAAATATAATTAATGAATCAATTTAAAATATTTATATAATATATTATATATATATTAAACACATAGTATTACCGTACTGCAGTGTCGTCGCTAATGTTTACGCGCCATATGGCGTTACTTTCAAAGTCATCAGCGTTATGTCGGACTCTAATTGCACTGTGCGGACAGGCGGGTAAGGTAAAGCAATCACGCAACTTCCGACATCCTTTTCCGTTGCAGCCCTCGCAGCAGTACTGGTGTTTGTGTGCATTTACATATGTATGTACATATGCATTTGCCACGTGCCACCCAGCGCACATAGAAACAACCACTTTTAGCTAATATTTAGCATAAAAATGTAATTTGCGAGCAGACTTTAAAAAAATAAAGGTATAATGGATAATGGATGGAGATTGGACTTAAGTACATGGACGTTATTATAAAAAGGCGTACTAGATGCATTTGACCTTCTAAATATTGTCTCCAATTCATTTTTTATGAACACGTTACCCCTATTTAACATTTTAACCTGCTGCCATAATTTCCATGATAATTCTAATTGCTTCGATTACAAGCAAAAATAACAACAACAACAAGAACAGCAACAAAACGCAGTTTACGTTTTGTTTCGCAAAATAAACAGAAATCAATAAGTTTTGGGACAGACAGACGACGGCAAAGCTAAGAAATACTTCATGTCTAGTTTCCACTCAATGTTTGTTCTTCACCCGCAATTTCCCCTACTTCTGTCATAATTATACGTACCGCCCGTGCTACATGCTAGCTAGCTAGCTGTGGGACAACTTGCACAAGGGGCAAGTGAAGCTATACTAAGTTTATCGTTAAGCTATTTATGGGCGGGCGGGAAAGGGTATAACAATTTTGTCAATGAATTTGTTGTTCACAAAACTGTTGATTAAATAAAACTAATATTTACTTATTATTAATATAAAAAAGTGATTTTAGAGTATTTCTTATATACTTAGTATATTTCTAATATACATATATATTTTATACACATTTATTTTAGTATATTTCTGGTATGTATTTTATATATATTTTTTTTTTAGTATATTTATCGTTTTGTTATTGATCATCTACAATTAGATAATAAAAGTGATATATAATTTGATGGGAATATGAATTAATATAATAAATATTTGCAGTTTTATTTGAATTTCAACATTAAGCTGACTAATAAAAATGACGCTTTTAATGGATATTTAAGGTAAAAGACCCTTCAAGCTTTGGCTTTTCAGGCAATTCTCTTTTGTTCGCTTTCTGTTTGCATTTAGTCTATAGATTATATACATAGTAGCTACAAAAGACGCTGTCGTTGCCGGAGGGTACTCATAAAGTAGTCAAACATCGTCGCTGTCGTCGGCGTCGTCACAGGACCCCACAGTTGGAACTGCGCGCGCGGAAACGAAAAATCCAATAAAATAAATGTATGTGTGAATTATTCGTTGGTCGCGTGCTGTGTGCCTCATGCCTTGTCCCTGTGCTTTATGCCGTTCGTAGTTAAACTCCGTAAAACACGTATGCGGTTCCCGCTTTTTGGTTTCAGTTAACATTCATAGCTCGACTGAAGCAGAACCCTTGTCCGAAGAAAATATGTCTAAGGAGCAGCAAAAGCAACAACAACAACAGGCAAACAACAATCCGCGTGCCAATGTCTTCATCTTAGTGAATCTCGGTTGTGAGGCGTTGTTCGTAATTGACCAAAGGTTAAAGGCGCAACAAATAGCTGACGATAAATCCGTTCAAGGTAAAAAAAAGAAACCATGACACATTCCCTACACGCAGCAAAAGAAATACCAACAAAACAAGAAATCAAGGTTTTCTTTTCATACAAAAACTCAATTTTCGGACGATTGTTCCTATGGCAGTGCTCCGAACCGGCTGGTACCGACTTATGGGCATAGGGAGTATGTATACCATGTCGTATTCAGATTGATTTAAAGCTGAGAGAATAGAATCCATATTTGGATTCTCCTGTCGACGCTGATCAAGAAAATCTATACGTTGTAGGGTCTATCACGCTATCTGAGTTACAAAGTTCTGGTTAAAATTAATATATCTTCTGAAGGATATAAAAAGAAAAATACTTTTCTTATTATCACAATATTGTAAATCGATGAAAATCAAAATATAAATTTTTTTTTTTAACTGCATCTCAATTTAATAGTTCTACATGATGTTACAACTGTGTTGTTGGATCCAAAATTTTTGGAATCTCTTATTAATGGATCGATACACAGCAATGGGCAACTTTTAACTGCAGAACATTGTAAATTTATGCTAAATGATATTGCGACGTGTTCGCTGATGCGTCTAGATGACAACTCCATGGAGAAACTATGGAATCTCATGACAATGATCTATAAGTGGCAATTATTTGTATCACGACATCAGCATAATCTTTTAGATATAACATTTCGTCATTTGGATGCTGTTAACAAACTTTGTCCCGACTCAAAGCGACATCTGTTGATCGATTATGCCAAAAATATGTTGCTTGACTTTTGGAATGCTTGCGGCGAAGAGCAACAGTTGTCTATCTATCGTACAAATAAGGCGTGGCTCCAATGTTTCAATACAAAAATATCATTGCTCATTCGTTTAGGTTTTCAGGCAATGGACGGTAGCTTCATTAATGCACTAGAACTTAGCCATTACTTGGATTTTGCTAAATGTATTGGTGAAAATATTTATATACAAAGCAGCGAATTCGCACAGCAACAACAACGCCAGCAGCAGCAGCAGGAGCAACAACAACATAAACCAAATCGCATGGATCAGCTGGCTGCGCAATTGAATATTAATCAAACATCGATTGCTGCCGCTGCAGGTGGCGAAGATTTGCAGCCCATCGATGCAAGACTATTTCAAAAGCAATTAGAACAAACATTTTCTTACACATTATTTGCTGATTTCGATAATAATGCAGCAGCAGCAGCAGCAACACCAACAGCGACTATGACAACATCGCAGTTGCAGCGCAGTCCAAATGCCTCGGGCTGCGAATTCGTGCAGCTGCTCACGGATAATAGCAATATTACGAGCGGCGTCAATGTCGGCAGCAGCAGTGGCAGCGGCGGCGGCGGCACAGTACTCAATCAGCAGCTGCTCGATTTGTATAGCAAAATGAACTGAAAAAAAAGAGATTGGTTTCGCCATCTATCGTGAAATAAGTGCAATTACTGTATGTATGCATAATTAGAAAATATTGTATTTCTTTGTAAAATAATTACAAAAATCTTTTCTCTTTCTCTATCTTTTCATTTTCATTTTCATTTTTGTTTGATTTGTATTTTTTTCGTTTTGCAGCTTCGAAGACATTGGTGATCCAACAATATTACAACAAAAATGTTTAAATTTTGAGCTTGCGACCTAGTTACATATTTTGAATTTGTATTATTTGGTCTGTAAAAATGACCTAAAAAATTTGTCATTGAGTTAAGGTATTTCTCAGAACAATTAAAACAAAAACAAGAAAAATATTTTCAAAATCATAATACACAATTAAATTATTATTGAATAATTGTAGATGTGTGTAATAGTTTGTGTATAAATGTGAAAAAGAGAAAAATTTATAGTCCATGGTGTATGTGCCAATTAAAATTTGACAACTTCTGCAGTTGCCAAAAAAAAAGAAAGGAAAATTATGATAAACGTATGGCATCAAATTACAATTTAGGGCGTTAATTACTGCTTCTGAGTTCGTCGTGTCTGCATATGTATATGTGCGTCTTATGTAAGTGTTTACACAGAGAAGGGGGAAAGGAAAACAGATACGAGGGATTTCTGTGTGTAACAAACTTGCGGTGTAGGTGAAGTTGGAGCTGGAGCCAAAGGTTATGGCGGGATAATGAATTGCGAGGCAGTTCAGTGCGTGGTTTGTTTTGTTAGTGTGTATGTGTATGCGTGTCTGTCTGTGTGTGTGTGTGTGTGTGTGTGTGTGGGTGTTGCCGCGTTGTGTCCCAGACACGTGTATTACATTTTCGCCTTGAGCGGCACAGCATCAACCATAATATGAAGCGCCATTTTGAGACATTCCTCAGCTGAACTGATCTGCGCACAGGGATATGCATCGCCATATTTCGTTAGAAAATCACAATACTTTCGATAATTATCAACTGCAAATTCATAATTGTAGGCTCCCAACATTTTCATGTCTATTTTATCGGTGACCAACGGAACCTTCTCCTTGTGCGTCATTCCAATGTACATTTCATAGTCCAATTCGCATGCTTCGCATTTACAAGTGAATCGATATTGCATGGATAAGAGTTCCTGCCGCTGCTTCCTATTGAAGAGGGCAAAGTGGCCACTGTCAAAAGATATACAAGAGAATATTATTAATATAATATAATAATATAATATGTGATATGATATTATTACCCATAGTTATCAAAGAGTAGTTCACCAGCCTTAATTGGTCGCAGGACAAAGAGATAGGCCTTGGTGCCATCGTAGATGCGTAATGTATTCGGCGCACATGAATGATTGAGGAGGGACAAGAACGCATACGCTCCAGATGAATGCGATTGATCGTCCTTGGTTTCATTAACTTGCTCGACAAGATCAATGCCATGCATATTCGATGGGGATGTTTGTAAATGTCTAAATAGTAGTTCCGTAAAGAAATTTCGACCATCTTCACCACCAAGATAATCCTTTAATGGCGTATACTCAATGATAAAATGCTTGAGTACAGCACAAACGACAGAACGCTGGAAAAGATCCGATACGGAACGCAAATGTTGATTCGTTACTAGTCCATGTATAGCACGATAATGCTCCTGCGGCGTTAATTGAGTAAAATCCAAATCAAAAACGCATTTCTGCTGATTACTTGGCTGATCACAAAACGCCATCAGATCCTCAATGCGACTATAAAGATTAAGTGCACTCAATGTGGTGCGCAACGCAATTCCATGGATCTTATTAAACATACGATGCAGTAGATCAATAATAGGACATTCATATTTGTGAAACGTATCATTTGCCTGTTGTTTACACTTCTCCGAGCAGAACATGGTCGAACAGCAATTATCGCAGGGTATCAACGTTAAGTAACGTTCCTCTTTGCAAGTAGCACATCTTAAATAACGCATGGGTGATAATAGAGATGAACAAAATGGTTGTTCAACGGCCAAAACATCGCCAACGGCTAGATCCTGTGACGTTACAATAAATCTACCCTCTTCGGGTGTTTCCCTTAGTTCGAGACAATTGGCGATATACGGTACTTGGGCATGTGCCTCAAAACTTAATTTAAAATCGTAGGGTACAATATCTGGAGCCTGTTGCTCAACTAATTGCTGGCAATCACGTTCTCTTTTATCCAACTTATGACGCAATCTTTCAGGATAATTTGCCTTCCTTGCCAGCTCAATGTTTGCTAAACATTCACGATATCTTTTCAATTCGAAAAATACAGCAGATCGATTAGCATATCCTATTGATAAATTTTCCGAATTTGGTTCCGCAAAGCAAATACTCTTGTTGTACAATTCGAGTGCCTATAGTGGAAGAATTTAAAAATATAAATGATTAATATACATTAATATGTTTATATATTTGGTTTTAATATTAAAAAAAAAAATAATGTATTTATTTTTAAAAATTTGTATTATCGTTTTCCAAAATATATTTAACTCATGTCTGGTCACTCTTAAATTTTTAAGAACTTAGGTTCACTTGGATTTTCCATAACTCACTGCATTAAAAGTTTATAAGATTAAAGCGGAAAATAGTTTTCTTTTATATAAAAGGGATTTCCAGAAGACATAGATTAATTTCATTAAAAATATATAACTATATAATATATAAAATATATCTGTAATATTTTGATATTTATATATATAGATATTTTCGCCGGGCTTTTATCTCTTTCTTTTTGCCGGTATTTTTTTGTACTTTTTTTTTTAGCTCCTAGGTTGTGTAAACAGTTCATTTCGCCGATGCTGTTGCAGTTTCTATATCTTCGAATTTTACTTGCCTGAAAGTATTTCCTGTTCTTAAGGGAAAACTGCTCATTGCCAAGCATGCGAAATTCAACGCTTCGCTTGTTGCATTTGTTCTCTCGCAGCGTCACATTGAGGAATATCTTTTCCATATACTTGAAGTCAATTAGGGCGTGCTCCACAAAGTTTACCTTGGAGTAGTTCTCTTTAAGCTCATTGAATTTTCCCGATATGATTCCAATTAGTTTCCAATCGTTAAGTTTTTTAACCAAATCGTCGCTAACGTCGTAAACATCCATTGTTATTGTTCTTACTTTTATTGTTGTTGTTATTAAAATTTATCTCCGAGGTGTACATACACATATACGTACACACTCAGTTACACATGCACACACACACACACACACACACACAGACAAGACAAGCACTGGGGCCCCAACTTGGTTGTCCTCCTCGCCGTGTTTTTTTTAGTGCAAGTCGCGTGTGTTGCGTCGCCGCCACCGCCGTGTTGCCGCTGTCGCCGCCTGTTTTTTCACCGACAAAATACGAATGTGTTTTCGTGCGTTTATGTCACACTACAGTTTTCACGTGTTTGTAGTGCCCGTTAATGCGCCAAATTCACAGAGATTTATAATTATAATATCGAATATTATTATTTATTTGTTATGCGCCAATCCTGATTAAAAAACTTTAAGAAGTTGGTTGGTTTTTTTTTTGGCGAATTCAAATAAAGTGACCGTATTCTTGAATTGTTAAAATACCAATTATTTTTATAAATAATACTAGCTATCACGCGGTTAAGATTTTGGCGCCATCTAGCGAATGCACGAAGCTTCTAAAAATTCTCACCATGTGTGCAAAGAAATGAGCTGAAGAGGAAATCGAAATGTACCAAATTTAATGCCAAGCTGAAAACTAGGTATAAATTAAGTGGTAAAAAAGGAACAAAAAAAATAATTGCTGAAGAAATCATAAACTTGGTATTTGTGTATTCATTCCAAAAGACAATTTCTTGCACTTCTTATTTCTCTTCACACCATTCGTTCTCTTTGCGCACCTTCTCTTCCTCAGCTGGCGAAAAGTCGTTGGCAATGCCAAAAGTCTCGCGTATGTCCTGAAGCGACTTGCCTTTGATCATATTGGCGCACGTCTTGCATGTGACATCTAATAGTCCTTGAATATTTAGATAATTGGCCGCCAGAATAAGCTCAAACAAGGTGCCTTGGTCTACTTTAAGGAAATCTGCATCCCATGATGAAATATCATCGGTGCGTTTCTCCTTATTCTCATCTTCATACGCCTGCTGTGGATCATCCTGTGCATGGTATGTGGCCCAATGCAAAACTTTGCGTAATATTGTTGAATTAACATTCGGTAATGGCAATACACTATTATCACCCTCATCACCCAAATCCTCCAGGGCTGTCTTAATTGTCTCCGAACATTTGGCAATTTCAATATCAATATCGAATATTTCCTTATCGGCAGATTCCAAGCGTACTTTTGGCATTTTTTTTTTAGGTATATCTAAAAATTAAATTTTTAATGTCTATAAGTTTAATAATTCATTTTATTATACTTGTTGTATTTTTCAATCAATAATTTATATTTTCTTACTCTTTTCCTTGTATTAACAGATGTGGGACGAATCTATTTTTTCAAGGCACCAAGCGAAAGGCTAAAAATAAAAATTAAAATAATATGCTATCAAATTGACATGTCAGCATGCTCTTTCCAAGAGACAATTTACAAGATTCTATCAAAAATTTCAATGTCAATGTCAATGCAAAGTGGCTAATAAATTATATACATTATTTTTTTTGAAAATTTTTATTGTTTTTTTTGTATATTTTTAATACTTGTGTTGGTTTTATACTAAAAATGGGCAAATCTTTTACTACGTCACAATTAGCATTCTGTCCGTGTGACCAATGCATGAAAAAAGCTTTGTTTTGAAGCTAGCCGGCAAAAAATACATGACGATAAAATACAACATGGAATTATACATGGTTTTTGCTTTAGATTTATTAATAATTAAAATTTTGTTGCCTATATTGCGAAATTACCTAATGCATTATATACAATTATATACATACACATATATTTTTATATAATTTTAGAATGTAAAAATTGGCAAGTGCTTTTTTGTTGTTCTCAGTCGTCAAATAAAACTTGATATGAATTGTATCACAGTCGAAAGTAGCGTTACAACTGCATCAGCTATTAATGTTACGGTTTGCACAATCATATCCGTTAGATCGTCGGTTTGGAATGTTCGCAAGAAACGGAAGAGAAATAATGCCATCACAACAATGATTATCGGCCACACGAGCGACAGAAGGAAACGTGCAGCCCATACAAAGACATACCAAGTGATAAAGAAGAGTATTATATAGGCAATTAATGTTCCCATGTCTGTTGGCATTGTTGCGTTTTTCACCGTGTACTCGTACAGCACAACCAGAAACGGCGAATCACGCCAATCTCCTTCATCCCTGTCTTGTCCCATTTTTCAGTTTTTTTTGCGCTTTTTTTACAATGAATTCTGAAACTGCGTTAACTATGTTCAAAATAATCTATATACAATTATGTCATGTTTTATAGTTTTCAAGGGGATTTCTCAACTTACTTTTTCTGTGCTAAGTACAAAATACATAAAACAGCAGAAATTAATTGCATTCAACTTATAAACATCTGTTGTGTGTGTGTGTGACGTTTGAAAATATCGCCATAATACCAAAGACTATTTTAGTTAGACACTAAAAAATACTAAAAGTCTCAAAACTTTTGTTATCGCGATCAGTTATCGAAATATGTTAAGGCTCGCGCGAAAGTGAACGATAATAATTTAAATTTCAAAATTAAACGTTGTTGAAAATTAACTTTTTCAAACTCTTTAAAATAAATACATACATGTATATTCATATATGTGTATTCATATATGTGTATTCATATATTTGTGCTTGTGTTTGGGCATTGAACTTGGTATCTTCGTTTTCAGCAATTCCCACAAGAGCAATGTTCTGGTTAAAAATAGAAATTGTAACCGATGCTGAGAGTTGATGCTGAGCATATTTGAACACTAAGAAATTTCCTTTTCCTTTGAAATCTTGTTAGGAGCTGGTACAATTATAGTTCAACGTACTGCACCTGTCGCGCCATTGTTTTGCGAAAAAAGAAAAAATATAAAAAAAAATAAAAAAAATAAAATGAAATGAAACAAAAATTGACATTTTAATGGTCACGCACAACAAAGGCTAAGGAAGACCTTGATGTACAAAGAGCGAGTGAAATGTGCAGTAAATTGGCCAATTTGATGTTGTTAAAAGTAACAAAGTCAAATAGCAGCAAATTATGTGCTCATTGCGCTATTGCATAGCCGAAAAGTTTAGTCGTTCAGTTTGACAATTTGATAGCAAATATTACTGCTAATTAGCAGTTGGAATACTGTCTGTGATCTGTAATTGATGAAGCTTTGTTTATGCATAATAAGAAAATATAAAAAATAATTCACATTATGTAAAAAATTGTTCTTTGTTTGTTTTTTACTTTTACTGTAAATATTGCTTTAAGCTGCTTTAAACACTTAGACTGCAACTGTCTGTTGGTACAATTTTCACAGACACTCACTCACGCACACACACACACACACACATACACACTTGATAGTTGCGAGATTACATTTGCGCTGCCTGTTCGATTTTCAATTGCAACGATGTAATATTGTTACGAAGCAGCAGCTGCAGCTGTGTTACCAAATTGATAATCAATTGTCTCATCATCAACATCTGCATGTTATAACTTTACAGACTTCTGCATGATGATGAAAACAATTGCAACAGGTGTGCCATAACAATACATAAAGCAGAAAGCTGACATCATGCCACATGGCATATAAACAGATTTTATATATTTATAAATTTAAAATATATTTTATTTTTCTTAGCGACAATTGTCAACTGGACACGAAGCAAACATTGTCAAAGAGAATACAGAATATGCTAATGTATCTCTCTCTCTCTCTCTCTCTCTCTCTCTGTGTGTGTGTGTGTGTAGCATATAAAATGCAAGGAAGCGGAAATGTTCAGGCAAAAGTCGAGTGCATGCAACAGGAAGCAACAAACACACACAGACACATTAACATACACAATGGAAGATAGTGCGACACTTTTATGAACATGGCAACAAAAGCTAGAAATAATAACAGGCACAATAACTGCAACGACAACAACAGCAATAACAGCAGCGACAACAACAACAGCTTTTCGTTGTCTCTTGGTCTGTTATACAAGCAAATAAAGGCGTGACACAGTTCTTGCATTCTCATTCACACAAACACACGCACACACACACATACACATGCACATAGAAGCATACATAGATAAAGATATGCAGTTGCAGTAACACATGTTCGTATCTTATTTATAGTGCTGCTGCTTTTGTTGTTGCTGCTGTTTTTGTTGCTGCTGTTGTTGTTGCTGTCAAAGTCAGTCAACCAGCCGAGCAGGCAGTCACTTGTAATGCAATTGCAACAAAGTCCCATTGCCGTAGACGTAGCAGTAGTCGTAGTCGAAGTCTTTGGCATTGCTTCTGTGTCCTGTTTTCATTTTCCGTACGCTCTGTTTGCCTTTGCGTTTGTATGTCCTTTTGGGCCAAAGAGCATAGGTAAAAACTCATTGTGCCAGAAGTTGTAAATTGTTTCGGGACCAAATGAAGTGCCACTTGCCACTTGCCACTTACCACTTGCTGTTTGCTGCTTGCTGTTATGTTTTGTTATACGAATTGAGCTGAGGCAAGTCGACAGAGACAGACTTGATAAATGAATCCTTTTACCTGCTGACTACTGAAATCCTTTGTACTCAAATATACATACATAATATAAAGTCCAAATTCATTAGGCTCCACAATTAAATAGTTTATTTCTTCTCGCCTCAAACATTTCAATTGTCGTTTAATTTGGGGCAAGTATCGAAGAAGCTTTTGAGTAGAAAACTTTTCGATTTCATTAAAGTTTCATTTTAATTTCAGATTTAATATAAACTTTGCTGTTGATTAATTTTGACAATTAATTAATGGCAGCAGAATTCAGAAGATGGACAAACGAAGGATTTGATTTCATTAATAATTAAAAATAATATTTATGATTGTCGAAAATAATGTTTCATATATTAAATTAAACAGTGTCTAGTAATAATAATTATAATAATAATAATAATATAATAATTAGTAATAATAATAATAAAGATAATAGCATATATATTAATTATTACATAAAATACAAAAATAATAATAAAAAATATAATAAGAAAATTAGAAAAATTTTAAAATACAACTTTTTTTTATTAAAAAAAAAAATAAATAAAAAATAATAATTAAAATAAATAATACAAATAAAATAAAAAATATTAAATAAATAAATAATAATAATAATAGCAATTAAAAATAGTATAAAAAATAAATAAAAATAACAAAAATTTAAAAAAAAACTAATTAAACATAATTAAACATAATTAAAAATAATTCAACGTAAAAAATTAAGAACATTTATTAAAAAAGATTCAAAATAATTAAAAATAATTTTAATGAAATAAAAATAATTAAAAATTACTACTAAAAATTAAAAATAATTTAAATTAATTAAAAATTATTAAAAAAAATTAAAACTAATTAAAAATAATTAAAAATACTTAAAAATAATTAAAAATAATTTAAATCAAATAAAAATTATTAAAAAAATTAAAAAATATTATTATTAAGCATAATTAAAAGTAAATAAAAAAGAAATTAAAACTTATTGAAATATAATATTAACAAAACATTTTATTGATTAAAAATAAAATTAATTTAAAAAAAAAATATTTCAGAAATATAGAAAAAAAGGTATAAATAAAATAAATAAAGAAATTAAATAAAATTTGAATAAATAATAAAAATTAATAATAAAATATGAAATATAAATATACATTATAAAATAATAAAAAATATTTATTAAATACATAATAAATATTTAAAATTAAATAATATTAAATTAAAAAATAAATAAATAATTAAAATGGAATATATATATATATATATATACCAATATGCATATGTATATTTTGAACATATATATATTTATATATATAACATATAATATATTTGTCAAGTGGCACGATAATTGTGTTGCTGCTACTTGAAGTCTGAATTTAGTATTTCAACAATTGTCTCACAGTTACATTCTTTACTTTCACGCTATCATTACGCGTCCTATTTGCAGCGATAAGTGATGGTTGTAGGAGGGTGCAGGTGTTGCATGTGGCATATGGCATATGGCATATGGCATATGGCATGTGGTATGCAGCATGTAGCATGTAGCAACATGAAGCGCACTTTTAACTTGCTGCAGTTGATGTTACTGTTAGATTGGCAAGCAATGCACATGTTTACCGTTAGTTTAAGTGCATTAGATGGCAACGTAGCTAACCACAAAAAGTGCGAGAAAGAGACAGTGACAGTGAGGGTGCGGAAGAGAAACAGAAAGAGAAAGACAGAACAAAAAAAAAAAATGTAGAAAAGAAAACATGGAACTCTCAAACTCAAGTTCTGTTTCCGACCGACTCGGCAGGCAACGTACAACGTACACGTGCCACATCTTGTGGCACAGGAACAGCAACAGCAACAGCAACAGCTACAACCACGCAGAGCTTTAAAGTGCAGCAGTTCAACTTCAGCTTCAGTTCCAGCTCCAGTTCAAGACTCAACGTTGACCTTTCACTATAAAAGTCCATGCACCATCCCCCCAACCCCACACACCCATCTTCCCTCTTGTAGTCGCACCTTCGCTCGTGCAGTGCTCTGTGGCGTGTTTCTCATGTTGTCGCTTCGCATGCTGAAAACCATTTGATAAAGTCGCGCGACACTTGATAAAATTAATGAGAATTGAGAAGGCCCGTCACACAAAAGGAAGATGAACTTGAAGAAATATACACAGAATAGGAAGAAGAAAAATAAGAAGAAGTATCAGCAAACAGAGAATTGCATAAAGCGGACCCTTGAGATAAATAGTATTAGTTGGGGCGGAAAATACTTGTGTCTAAAATTGCTTGGGGACTTGGCATGGCAACAGGTTCCATTGTTTTAAAATGGAACAAATAAACTAAGCCTTTCTCCAATATGTCTTACACTGGGAGAAAATGTAAAATTCAAATTGAATTCTTAAATTTTGATATTAAATTTAATTTGATTTTATCCTAAATATTTTTTATATATTTCCAAAGATATTCTAGTCTCATAGCCTTTAAAGCAATCTTAGTAAAATTATGCACATTCGATTCTTATTGCTGCAGGCTGTAAATAAGTCGGAACGAACTGAATCGGACCACTATAATAATATAATATAGAATAACTATTTTATTTGCTAAGCTATTGGCTTGAAACTTAAAGTGGCAGGATTTGAGTTTAGCTACGACTTAAACATCTCAGTAAAATATGCTGGAAATCGAACTACTATATTTTATAGCTATAATAGGAGTAATCGGTCCGAAAATATATATATTTTTATTTTAAAGGGTTTCACATCTTTGATACGTCAAAGATAACTTCTTATATTCAAGTGTATTTGATATATGCTAACTGTACAATATATGACGTAAAATATAGGCAAAATTCATAATTTAAACGGCATTCAGTACAATCAACGCTGCGGGGCCAATTCCTAAAGCAACAAACCAAAAGAATAATAATAAAGCTAAAAAGCCAAAACTAAAAGCGAAACAGACATGCAGTGGGTCTCGAAAGGTGGGGGGGGGGGGAAGGTTGGCTGGTAGGGAGTTTGATGAAGGGAATGAGGAAACTGTTAACAAAAAAAAAAAAAAAAGAGGAAAAACTGTTGGTTTCAGGCGTTGTGTGGCTGGATTTTAAATGTCAGCGTGTGTAATAAAATTTGGACGCCTTTTACGCATTTTTAAGTTTGCGCTGCGCATAAATGAAATTATTAACAAATAAATGAAAATGTGCCGTAAAACTGAATTATAATTTCTTCCTTTTCTTCCATTTTTTTTTGTGCGCTTTATCAACATTATTTTTTTTTTTTTTAATATTTTCATTCAATTTTGCAAGCAGAAATATCAAAGGTGAGTGTGGTAGCTGCATGTGTGTGTGTGTATGAAGTTGTGTGCAGGCCAAGAAGCCGAAGCAGACTTCGTCGTGTGAGTAGTTTTTTTTTCTCTTTTTTATTTAGCTTTGCTTGAATTGGATTGAAACGCAGGGGAACTGCTACTAACGTTGCATGGGAAGGGGAAGGGGAAGAGGAAGGGATTGGGAGAAGGTGCTGGAAAGAAGACTGAGCAGGCAAGGAGGGGAACTTGTCGTGTCAATTCAATCAACTTTCTTTCGTATGCTTGTGCCGATTCACTCCTGCCTCTGCGCTTCACACTCTCACCGCCTCTGCCACGCCCCCTCCCCCCCTTTTTCCAGCACTACTGTCAACTGTTGGTTACACAAATGAAAATTTATTGTATATGCTTTATGCATGCGTTGACACAATATAAGGATACAGGACTAAAGGACTACGGGACTACAGCGCCAGGAGGACAACAGGAGGCACGGCACGGCAAGGCAAGGCAAGGCACGGTACGGCATAACACAGCACAGTACAGTACAGTGTGGTATATGTAGTACGGGATGGCGAAGTATATATAATAAATTTTCAATTTGCTGCACAAGACACTCGACAAACTGCGTCGCTTAAAATGAAAAGGCATTAATATAAATATAATATATGCGATATATATATATATATATATATATATATATATATATGTATAGCATATATCAGTTATATTTGTTGCCTTTATAATCGAACAAATTGAAAAAGTTTTTTGCCCTTTTTTTTCTCTTCATTTTTGGTTGCTTTCTGCAGCTGCAGTCAAACTCTCAGTCAGAACTTTGTCATACATCACTCATACGCCGCATGTGCTGGGCAACATAATTAACGCTTCATCAAAAGAAAAAGCAACGATAGTAAAAAAAGAAAGAAAGTTAACTTCAAGTAGATGAATTTTAAAGAAATTAGTGTTAATAAGTTAGCAGCATACACCGTAGATTTTATACACTTGCGAAGAGTTTCTCATACAAAAACGATACTTCCTATGGCAACGATATGTTATAGTATTTGGATTTAAAGCAAACTTGACAGCAATGTGTTAGGCAATTTGCATGACAAATGATAAAAAAGAATTTGCTCATACAAAGTATAAATTATCAACCGATTCTTGCTGATCATGAATATATATAGTAAGATTTACTGTGTCTCTGCCATGTTAAATTGCTTGTCAAAATGTTTAGGCCCTTGAAAAGGGTATAAAAAAAAAAATAACAAAAATAAGTAGAAACTTTAAACTTGAGTTTTGTGATCTCTGCTGGAGTTGGAAAGTTTCTTTACACAAAGGCAACAGCAGCAGCAGCAGTAGCAGCAAAAAAAATGGCAACTTTTAACCTTTAGCCTGTTGTGGGCGTTACATAGCCAGTTCTTTGGGCCTGTAGCAGCAGTAGGTGGGGGAACTTTGCTGTGCATTTGTATGGGATAACGGTAACGTTTTAAAATAGGTTGCCTAATAGCTTGGGGTATTTGCTGTTGATGCTGTTAACCTGGCGCTAACACAGCTAACATGGCTAACTCAGCTGCTGCTGCCGTTGCTGCCTGCTGCTGCTGTCGCTGTTCCTTCTACTTTTACTTCTACTTCTACTGCTTCTAATATTCTTCTCTGCCGGGCACATTTACAAGTCATTTACATATGCGACGGTCTTGAGCTCAGCACGGGTCAGGTTAAAAGAGCAATACACTGGGCGAAAATTATTATGACTTGTATAAAAAGTGAAATTTCATTTCACTTGAGCAATTATTGACAATATTGAAATAATTTTTCTCAGTGTAGAGCAACAGTGTAGCAGCATTTTAACATTCTTCGCTCTTGGCGTTACATTAAAATTTATGCTTACAAAGCCGTTTAGTCAACAACTGCAAAAAGTTACAACCATAGCGAAGCGACTGGTGGGCGGAGTAATGCCCAACTCTTAGCCATACCCTTCACTCCTCACTGCTCACTCCTCACTCCTCACCCCTTATCACCATCACCCAGCTCCACATCCATTGTTCAAGAGCCGTAGTCAGTTTTGCTGCGTGCACTGCTTTTGTCCTTTATGCAGATGCTACCGAATGCCTTGCATAAAAATTTTCTTTGAAATTCAATATTTACATGCAGAAAATAGAAAAATCAAAATATCAAATCAATTCTATTTTAATAAATATAAATTAATAATTTAATAAATATTTTACAGCAGTTAATAATAAATTAAAAACTAAAGAAAAAATATTAATAATAAAATAAATTAAAATAATTATTAAATTGTTAGATAAGTATTAGATAAAAATTAAATATAAATAGAAATTACAAAAAAAAAATTTAATAAATAATATAAGTAATATAAAATTAAATAAAACATATGAAAATTAGATGAATAATTTATATTTCAATAAATAGAATTTTTATTAAAATTATTAATATTTTTTTTTAATGAAAACTAGTTAAAATTAAATTAAAAAATATATTTTGCAACAAATTATGCTTATTATATTAAATAAAAATTAAATAAAAAATGAAATAAAATTTAAAAATTGAATAAAACTTTCGAAATAAATATAAAATATAAAATATTTTTATCATATTTTTCTTTAACACTTGTTATTATTATTATTTTTTTTTAAATTATTATGAATTTAAATTAATAATTTAAAAAAAAAAACTTATATATTTTGCAATAAATTATTAAATAAAAAATTAAATAAAATTCAAAAATTGAAATTTTCGAAATATTTTTTTTTTTTTATAAATTTTAAATAAGTTTGTATTCATCTTTTTCAAATTCGTTATGAATTTAAATTAATAATTAAAAAAAAAAATCATATATATTTTGTCTTTTATTAGTTAAAGATGAAGATGAACTTAAAGCATTTATTTTTTTTTTATTATTAGATGAATGCAGCAGCAGCCATAACTGCATCTGCTGGCATACATATCTAATATAGATGTGTGTGTGTGTGTGTGCATTAGATATTAGATATGTATAAATATAAATCTGTATGTTTGTGCATTTGCAGTGCAATGCTGTAGCCTATGAAATTGACTTATCTTATCTTGTGATGCACTCACACACTTTTGGCTTTCATTTGCCCTTTAACGCATTTTCCATTTTCCAAATGGCGCTCGAATGCTATGGAATGTTGTTTGTCGTTGATGGCAAAGTGGCAGTAGCAGCGGTGTTAAACCTCAGCGCATGTTTCGTATTATATTATATGATCTAAAATACTTTTATATATATATATATGTATATATATATGTATATATCTGTATGTGCATATATATTTATGTATATATATATATATATACATATATATATATGTTTTTTTTTTTTGCTAGGCAGAGTAGCAGCTGGTAGGTTAACCTGCTCCCTGGATGACGTCACAATGAGTGCGGGTCACGTAAAAGTAGCTCGTTAAAAATTGATGATGTGCATCAATGCGTGACGATATGGCGCAATGGCAACAACGACGACGACGACGACGCTGACAATGGCGATGTCAATGGCGTTGGCGATGGCTTTTGAGTTTTGCAAGCATGTGTGGCACGTGGCACGCCTCCACAATTTGACATTAAGTAAGATTGGACAATGCTTAACCGCTGCTGCTACTTTTGATGCTTCTTTTTATTTTTTAACCCATTGTTTATTATTGTTGTTGTTTTTGTTATTTTTACCTTTTACTTTTGCTGAGCATTTATCAACATATTTGTTTTTTAACATTTATGACATTTTAAAGCCGCATTAAAACTCATAAAAAAAAACTCGCAATAATAAAGCGACAAGCATGCGATATATACAACTTTTTTTTACTTTTTGCTTTTAAATGCTTTGCATACTTCTCGGGGTCACATCAACATGTGTGTCTTTGTCTGTGTGTCTGTGCAGTCCACTTGCTAACCGGAGCACTGATATATAAATATGTAATGCATGTCAGTTTGGTTTTGTGCTTTGATTTAACAGCGACTGGCGGCAACTGTCGTTGATTTATGACCGTACAGTGCCGCCCAAAAAGTATGCCACAACACAACACTGCCAAAACACACACATGCCACTGACACATACGCGTAAAGAGGTTTTGACAGCTACAGAGGGCCGTTTTATAACTAACTTGTGCTTATAATTATTAAACAAAAATGCAAATCAAATAAAATAAAATGAAATTTAATTAAATGAAAAAAAAAAAAAAATTAAATAAATATATAAAATTCAATTTATTTTCGGCATTACTCTTAAGGAGCGTGACAAGTTGCAGGCAGAAATTAATATACTCTCTGCAAGATTATACAAAATATTATTTAAATAAATAATATAAAATTAAATTAATTAATAAAAATTGAAAAATATTATAAAAAAAATATTAAAAATAGAAAAATAGAAAAAAGAAATAAAAATCAAAAATATTATTTTTGAGAAAGATTTTTAGAATATTATATAAAAATTAAAATTAATTTAACATAAAATAAAATAAAATAAAAATAAATAAATAAAATATAAATAAATGGCAAAACGGATTATAACACGAACGCAGCACTGAATATTTGTTAAATTTCATAAATACATCTAATTGTCATTATGCAGATATACTTAAACCTAAATATTCTTAAACTTTAAATAAATAAAATAACGATATTAATATTTTAAGCTTAGTCGGAATTAAAACCTGGGAAACTTTCGTCAAGTCAATGTCAATGCTCTATGCACTGAGCTACGAACATTATAAACTTGAAATTTTGGAACCTGCTATCGATGCAGATCATGAATATAATTAAAATGAAATTAAATTAAAAGATAAAAAATAAATAAAAATTATA
Organism: Zaprionus obscuricornis; assembly: GCA_037044475.1. Taxonomy (NCBI): domain Eukaryota; kingdom Metazoa; phylum Arthropoda; class Insecta; order Diptera; family Drosophilidae; genus Zaprionus; species Zaprionus obscuricornis. The sequence continues at coordinate 29,236 of JBAMBR010005298.1, read as the reverse complement.
TTTTATTATTAATTTAAAAACAATGAATACAAATTGTTGCTAAATTCTATAATATAATTGAAAAAATATATTTAAATAATATACATATACTTCATAATAACTCTCAATCCACCCTCGAAGCATATGCATGCATCAGTTGCAAGACAAAAAAAAAAACAAACAAAAAAAGGAAGGAAAAATAAATAAATAAAAATAGCAGGAAAGAGCATATAGCATATATAGCATATAAAGCATATAAAGCATATCCTACCGCTAGGCGTACGCAAATTTAATTAGTGCAGAGCACAACGCAGCTCACCCAAAAAGTGTTCAGCGATATGTGAGAAATATGGTGGAAGCAAAAGAAAAATAACAAAATGTATAATGTGAGAAATACTCGTATATATTTGAAGATGAATGTTATGTAGTGTGAGAATTTTTACGTTATGATATGCTATGCTATATAATGCTACGCTTTTAGATAGAAGAAATAAAAGTTGCTGCTGATGATGCTGATGCTGCTGATGTTGTTGATGCTATACGCATACTTTCAGGCATAGCGCACATAAAATCAGTCTTAAATTGAGACACATAAAAAAAGGTTATATGCATTGCCCACAGAGCCAGGAAATGTGTTCCAAAAAACATTAAAATGATTAAAATGAATGGAAAGCAAAAACGAAAGTACAAACTGTTGACTGTTGAGAATTTTTAATTGTAAATGTTTGCTGGAATTTGTCACAATTTATAATCTCTAATTAAGCTATAAGCTTTTGCTGCATGAAATACTTTTGCCCTTTTTTTTCTCTCGTTAATTTTGTCTTTATTTAACTTTGTGTCTCAGTCAACTTTATTTTCTTGGTAAGAGTTAGAAGAAGGAGTAGAAGGAGAAGATGGCAGGACACCCAAACATCGAAAAGTCAATTAAATCTCTAACAATACGCATTTCTTAGACACAACTTTTTTTTTCCGTCAAGAAAAGTTTCATGCAACTTATTGTTGCTGTTGCTGTTGCTCTTGTTGTTGTTGCTCTTGGACTCTATTGATTGAGGCGTGTCAATGTTGTGCTTTGCTTTCTAGACTTTCGGAACTCACTAGCTAATTGAGTTTGTCAATTGTAAGATATTACGCATACGCCATGTGTGACCCCAAAGTTGACTACGAATTGTTGAATTCAAGTTTAGCTTTGAGTTTGAGCTTTGTCAACCTTTTTGCCCAATATATATACTTACATTATATATATGTACATTTGTTTATTTATGTTTACATGCGGCAGTAGAAACTCAACGCATGTTATTTACCTAAAATATTGCGCATACGCCACTGTTGCCAATATATATGATGTGCCAACACCAAGAGAAATCGACGAGGAAAAGAAACAAGAAAAAAAAAACATAAACAAGAAGAAGAAGAAGAAGAAAAACACCCACGTGTGCTGAAAATGCTTTTCAACCTAATGGAAAATTCAACGCGTTTACCTTCGGTTCTTTATATATTTATATATATATTTATTTTTTTTTTTCATTTTTTTTTTTTTTTCATTTTGCTCTCCTTTATTTTTGATAAACGAGTGTAAAGCAAGGCGGCAAAAGTTGCTTTGGCGGTGTGAAATTTGTGTTGTGTTAAGTCAAGCATCAAGCGACGTTTAAGCTTCAAAGCAGCCGCACTCGAGTGTCAGGACATACGCCTCCAACACATAAACATAAGCACATAATATGAACATAGACCAACACACACACACACACACACACACACATACAAAGCAGACACTTATGCGGAAATGAGACACTTAAATTTTGTCTATTCTTATTTTCTTTTTTTTTTTTGTTGCACAGTGTAAAATATCCAAATTTTTGTATATTTCCATTTGTAATGTGATATTTAATATTTAAAACAAAAAAAAAAAAAAAATAAACAAAATAAAATTGTAGTAAGCTGTAAATGAAAAATATTTTCAATATTATTCAACTTTTCTTTCATCTATTTGACAAAACATAGAAACATTCATTCATACATTTATACAAATCTCGGGAATATTTTTAATATTTTAATTACAATTTTTTTTTTACTTTTGATATTTTTGTAAAAAAAAAAAAAACAACAACAACATGGAATACGGAATATATACAAATATTGATATTGATTTACCAGAATGTTTAGTAAGCTGTTTAATATTATTTTTATTTGGATATAATGTGCTACCGAAAGATAATGCAGCTGATCTGCCAACCGCATTATTTCTCTGCTGCATCGTAATCCTTTTGCATCATTTGCGAATACAATATTATGTGCATATACGAGATTATTGGATGATTCCGATAGGATTACTAATATTTTATGCATGTACTCAGATTATAATGTTTATAGCATGGAATCCTTTATTGCTAATTGGAAGAACAGTACATAAGCGTCTGTTCGAAACGACAATGGCGTTGAAATTGTATAATTCTCATCCACGATTTTATTTATTTATGAGAAGTGATTTTATATACTTATTGGAGCTATCGGTTCTTGGTCTAATTACATTGAAGACAACAAGGGATTATCTATATCCATGTCCTCCGGATTATTGTGATATGCAATCAATAAGTGTACGTTCCATCATTTCGACATTAGCATTTCCTAGGAGAAGCGCACGACTGGCACTAGAGAAATTGGACAAGCGGAACACACGAAACATTTTGCGTAATAAGAGAGACACATCGGACGCACATACAATGTGTATGACGGGCCATAAGAGAGGAAGATCAAGACTTCGCACATATGATTAATTTGTATAGCTTAATTTTTTTTATATAATCTTGATTAAGTTTACCCTAGAATTTGAAAGGAGTTTTGGAGTTTGAGTAGTTCAAGTTGAAATATGAAAATGCATATTTATGCATATGTATAAATATGTTATACATCATACATACATTACACATTATACATACATGAAACATACATTACACATACAATCTACATACAATCTATATACAGAATCCAATATACATACATTTTACATACATTATATATTACACATTATATATACAATATACACACTATATACAAACATTTCAAGAACTTCTATTAATGTATAAAAATGCATAATAATGCACAGAAGTTCTTGGCAGTTATTGGCAGCTACAGTTATCATAAATAAATTTGACATAAGTCAATACTATTATGTTTTAAATCCAGTTCCCACCGCATCTATAGTCAAGCGCTGCACCGGACAAACTGCTAAGCGCAACTGACACCCGGTGCTCTGCTGCAAGACTTATTAAACAGCAATCGTGGGCTAGCGAATAATTGATCTCTCTCGGAAAGCGTTACTTTTGTGCAGTGACGGCTGCGCTCAGAAAAAATAGAGCAGCGGAGCCTCACTTACAGTATGTAAAAGTGTGTGTGTGTTTGTAGCTTCGAGAGCCATTCAGTGTGAGAGAAAACACTTTACTATGAGTAAATATTGCGCCTTGCGCTCAATCATGTTCCAACTCTCAGACTGTGCCAATATTTTGCCGTTGCGGCTGCGCTCACGCTTTGCGACGAAGCTGTGTATGTGCTTGCAATAGACGAGAAGCTTCGAGAGTAATTGAGTGTGAGAGAACTCTGTTAAGTACACTCTCTGCATTGCGCTCAAGCAATCGCGTGCTAGCTCTCGGTTTGCGTTAAAGCTGATGCAGACGCAGAACTGAGGAGTGAAAATTACAGTGTGTGATTTACAAAGTAATGAGTAGCTTTGGACAGAGAGCTTTAAATTGAGCACAATCTGTAGCACTAGTGTTAAAAAGAGACAGTAGTAAGTAGTAGCTAAAATAGCAATCTGATATTAGATAATCAACGTTATATTATTATTGATAGAATAACAATAATGAAAAATTATATTGATTTTTAATTTCAATCTTTTTTTTGCATATTTCTCATCATTTTCTTTTGCCTTCTTTCTGTTCGCCTTCATGTTCATTATCTATTTCGTCTTCACTCTCTTCATCAACTTCATCCTCATCTTCACTTGTTTTACGATCACTTAAAAATGTTTGTTCCCATTTCTGCCAACTAGGCGAAGGCTTAAAACCTTTCAGTAACGAATTATAAACAAGTTGATGATTTTCCTCATGTGTTTCTACTAAATTTTGTATTGTTTTCGCTTGATTTTTTTTTAGTTCTACGTACTGTTCATCGGCTAGTTGACGTACTTTATGTTTTGGATTTTCAAGTATTGTTGTCATAGAACAACTACTAATTGATCCAGTATCATCAGTTTCCTCTGAATCGCTTGTGACATTCAACAGAGATAATCTCTGAAATAATAAATTTTCGTTACTGCAGCTGCTAAATTTTGGGTTTTCAATATTATTTGGCCATAGCATATAACGCTCGAAATCGTTCTTTTCACTATTCTGCAATAGTTGAATATACTCAAGAAAATCATCATAGATAATATAACGCATATTGGGACAGAACTTAGTTATAGGACGATGATACACGCAGCGTGTGTCCTGTATCCAGTGTCGTGGTATTATTAGTTCCTTCTTAAAACAAGGAACACCTTCTAGTTGTTCTGGATCGCCAAGCATAGTGATAACCAGTGCACTATAAAATATTCCATTTTCTACTAATAATTTCTTTTCAGGCGATTTGTTAAATTCAGTTAAAACTTCTTCAAATGGCAAAATTGTTTTGTCATTTGGGGCATTTAATTGGCAAAGCAATTTGGGTGACAAATACGTAAAGCGAATTTGCTTAAGAACAGTTAACACATGTGGAGCATGATATGGCCAGTTGTGATTTAGCCAACGCAGGGCACCATAAAATAGCTGTAAAAATATAATTTATAATAATTTAAGCAAAAGAAATTAGTAAAAATATATTTAAGTATTTTTTTTAAATTACAAAATTCATTAGGTGTCATATTTTATAACAGGTAGTAATTGCTGAAAATAACAGACACTGCATAGCATACATGTGCAGTTCTGTTAATATAACACTCAACACTCAACGCTCTTTCTCTAAACTCTCTCTTAATGACGTTCTTTAAGTTTTCACTCAATTAAAGTTTTTCACTCAATAGAAGAGAGCTTTAGCGAACAGTGCGCTCATGGTAGAAAGAAGAAGCAGTGTTAAACTGTTGCTTAATAGGAAAGAGAGAGATAGAGAGAAATGCTAGACTTTCTGTTGAGAGCACAGTTAACATGCATAAGTAAAAGCGAATAAAAGTGCAAAATGCAATTAAAATTGGTCATAAAAATTTCAAATATAAATATAAAATAAAATATTTGTAAGCAAATGCCGTCACCTACCTCAGTTTCCGAATTGACAGCCAAGTTATCGCTACTGAAGAGAGTACAAATCTGCTCAACATTAAGATCGTAAAATTCGCGACAGCCGAATAAAGTTAGAATGCAACGGGAGATGCGTGCAGCCATTGATTGGCTCAAGGCAGCGAGTTCTGAGTGCAAACGCAATTTATGCATTATATTAAAGGCTTCAAACTCAACGAATATCGGTTCGTCGAGCATAACGTAGCATTGTTGTAGCAGCGTTGGTATATCTAAAAATATTGCAGCACGTATTATATGTGTAATAATATTGGGATGAAATTGTTCATTAGATTTAATCATCCATTTATAGATACGATCAAATATATCCGCCGTAATAGGAGCAGCGCGCAAATCAACCTCTGTATGACCTCGAAATTGTATAAAATACTTTGAATAACTACTCAAAACCAGCCCCGTACAAGCAAATTGACATGATTCAACCAACACAATTGTATCAGGATCTTCACCTTTAACAATAATATCGACAATAGTATTCAATAATTTCGTATCGTTAACAACTGGAACAGTTTCACTTAAACGTTTAGCAATATCATCATTACATTTCTTAGTGCAACGCTTTAATTCAATGCATTCAGGTGAACAAAATTTATATTTCAATTTTCGTGTTTTAACATTTGCAATACTTTTTGCCATATTACTGAACATGGACGGCAGATCACTATGAAGAACGAACAAGTTTAGAAATAACTTGGGGAAATATTTTCCTGCTCACCTTTTAAACTCCTTTGCATCGCTTGCAAATGTTGGAATACCATTTTCATTAAATGTGGCTAAATATGGTCGTGACTTTTCCATTTTACTTTCTCCTTTCTTTTAATATTTATTATTATTTTTTATTTTATTTAAATTTAAATTTATATTTTTATTTTATTTAAATTTTTAGTTTTTGCTATAATTTCCTTCTGTTGCTTTTAAAACAGAAATATAAATATTTCATTAGCTTGCTTAGTTTTTAGCTGTATTTACAGGGTATAGTTTAGTCATTAGTTGAAAGCGAAAGCATTTAAATTAATTTTACCGCACGTGGCGCATTTTTAATGTAATTTTTTGTTGTTTTTTGATTGAATTCCGCTGACACAGAATTCTATATAATTTTTTTTTTCATTTCTAATCTACTCGTAAATATTTCTCTTACGTATTCAATTCAAAGAAATTTAAGACGTGCTGCTGCTGGCTTTTAACTCAACGTTTTCTTTTTTATTTTTTTTCTTTTTTTTTTTTGGTGTTTTCTCTTTTACACTTTTACACTTTTCACGGTAATTGAATTGCGTAAATTTTAATTAGATTTGATTCGTAGGCATTTTAAGGCGTTTTACTAAAAGGTCAAACATATATATATATATATTATATATTTTTTAAAGGTATTTTTAGCCTTAAAAATACGTTGTGAAATGTGAGTAAAAAAGCCAAAAATATATATAAAAAAAGAGTTTGTTGTGCATGATAAGCTATGAGATGCGCTTTAAATTATAGATTTACTTATTATTTAATTTTAAAATGTTTTTAACATTTTTTTAATTTTTTTTTTTTAATTTATTTCTATTTCTATTTCTATTTTTTTTTTTTATAATTTTAAATATATTTTTTTTATTATAATAAACTAATATACCCCACATTACATTATTTTAAAGATTATATAGCATATAAGTCTGGTTAAGGCGCATTGCATGGCAACTGCTGTCAGGAATTCATAGCATACATTTTTTTTTCAAGGAGCATAAAAAATAAAAGAAGCATCATAAATATTCTCACATTCTCGCAAGCTTTTGCAATCTATGTGGAATCTGTTCGTGGAAGAGTCGAATAACTGCCAAATATATTTTATAGCTTTTCTTTTATGCATATTTTCAAGATTTAAATTTTGACTTCAAGTATATAACTATAAAAAAAAAAAAAAAACGTTAACAGCAAATGCAAAAGTAAAAAAACAAAACCAAACAAAAAAAAAATATATATATATAAATTAAATTGCAAGAGAAAAAAAAATCTGAAAAAATGTAATTGTCCAAATTAATTATCTAAAATGTTTTGCACTGCATTATACATAACTAGAGTCACAGTAAGTATAACAACAACAACAATAATAACAAGAGCAACAGCAATAGCAGCAGCACAACAACAAAAGACAACAGAAGCGACAACAACAACAACAACATCAACATGTTGTTTACAAAGCGTCGCATAAAAAAAAAAAACAAATGAAATATAAAATACGAATTTTTGCGCCAGCGATTTATTGTATGACGAATTGTGAATGTTCTTATATATATATATTATAATTTATATATATGTCTATATATAGCCTAAAGATCTTTCAAGATAATGTTGCACTTGCAAGCTTCGATTCTCATTTATTTAGCTGAAATTAATATACAAATTGACAGTTTGTTATTCAGACAAATCTCAATAAACAAATGCATTTTCAACTTTAAATATACTTCTAATACTCTTTAAAACAGCGAATGGATACAAAAAATAAAAAAAACAAAAAAAAAAAACAAAAATGAAACATAAGAAATAAGACGTAGCCGTTTTTCGTTCTTCAAAAATTCATGACAAGTCGCACAAAGTGCTCAATTTTATAAAATGAAAACAGCAAGTGGCGGTTGTTGCCCTCGCCTCGAGCCTCAAAGCTATACTCTGCCTCTTGTCTCTACCTTACTTCTACACCTCACTTCCTCCTCCTTCCTTCCTTCCTTTCTTCCATCTACTTGTCTCCCATGCCTCTAGCCAACTGTCGCCAACCTGCTCGCTCACCGGTTTCGATGGTTCCCCTCAGGTTTTATGGTTTTATATGAAATATGCAAAGGCCAACGTTTGACAAAATGATTTCCTAAGCTGCTGCTAAATTGTCAAATATTAACGTGTTGTCTGTATATGTGTGTTTGTGTGTGTGTGTGTGTGTGTGTGTGTGTGTGTGTGTGTGTGTGAAGCTGTTGGTAAGCAGATGACATCAGTATTGATGTTGATATAGATACAAATACATATGCAGATAAAGATACATAAAGAGTAATAGATATTGCAGCTGATTTAAAAGATAAAAAGATACAGATCCAGACACATTTAAAAGATACAAAGATACAGATGCAGATACAAATATACAATGTTACAAAGATACAGATACAGATACAGATACAGATACAGATACAGATACAGATACAGATACAGATACAGATACAGATACAGATACAGATACAGATACAGATACAGATACAGATACAGATACAGATACAGATACAGATACAGATACAGATACAGATACAGATACAGATACAGATACAGATACAGATACAGATACAGATACAGATACAGATACAGATACAGATACAGATACAGATACAGATACAGATACAGATACAGATACAGATACAGATACAGATACAGATACAGATACAGATACAGATACAGATACAAATACAGATACAGATACAGATACAGATACAGATACAGATACAGATACCGATACAGATACAGATACAGATACAGATACAGATACAGATACAGATACAGATACAGATACAGATACAGATACAGATACAGATACAGATACAGATACAGATACAGATACAGATACAGATACAGATACAGATACAGATACAGATACAGATACAGATACAGATACAGATACAGATACAGATACAGATACAGATACAGATACAGATACAGATACAGATACAGATACAGATACAGATACAGATACAGATACAGATACAGATACAGATACAGATACAGATACGTATGCGTAAATGCATTCAAATTGAATTCGACAAATAATTTCGTCAGAGCAAAGAAGTATCTAGATACATGCAACGCATATGCAGATACAGATGCAAATGTAGATATAGATATAAATACAGTTACACTTAAGTAGCAGTTGGTATTCAGAGTGAGAGAGAGAAATAGAGAAAGAAAGAGAAGGAGAGAGATGCAATTCAACTATTGCATCACACACGAACTGTGAACTGTGGAAAACGCTGACGCATGCGGTCGGTAGCCATGACATCACTTTACACGCACGATTTGTGGCAAACGCTGCCATAATTTCTGCCTCGATGCTGCGGCGAGTGGGCGCAGGATGACCAATGCAAGATGGCGACGACTTCCGCGCGCACAAACGGAAGCCAGCTACGTCTCCAGTTTTGCTTTTGCTTCGCTGTGTGTTGCGCTCGCTCTGTGTCTCTATGTCTCTATGTGTGTGTGTGTGTGTCGCCATTGTCAACAATCGTCTTTTGCCATTTGGCCCACACACTCAGTCACACACACACACACACACACAGACACATACAGAAAGCGAGAGAGAGAGAGAGAGAGTTGGCACTTGGCTGGCGTCCAAGAAGCGCACAACATTTTTGAGTACAGTCAGCAAAAAAGCTTCTACCATGAAAAAAATGCAGAAAAAAAATAGATGTAAAAATGTGTTGCATACCTTGCGGCGCTCTTTGGCTTTAGGTGACAGCAATTAGCAACTGACAGCAACAGTAGCAGACAGTAGCAGTAGCAGCCACAGCAGCGGGAGCAGCAGCCTCATCACAAAGTAGCAAAAGCAGTAGCAGCACTAGCAAAGAGTAGCATCAGCATCAGAAGCATCAGTAGCATCAGCAGCATCAGCGTCAGTGCTAACTCGATTTCTGTCCATCCAACTGACTGAGCATACGATTCATTCATGCCCAACACACACACACACACATATACATATACGCAATGACAGCTAGACCAAAAAAACTTTTTCGTAACCCTCGCTTGCCAGTCAAATGTCAGCCGTATAGCGAAAAAAAGAAAAATAAAATGCGCTACCGAAAAAATGTCTGTGAAAGAGAGAGAGAGAGAGAGAGAGAAAAAAAAATGAAACTAACTTATGCTCAGTCTTGCAAAACTAATTTTTGATCTGGTTACGTACCAAAAATAGCGCCAGCAGGAACATTTTTTTTTTTTTTTGTTTTTTACCGTTGCGCGCTCTTTAACAACTTGCCAGATTTAAGCTACAGCATAACGGTATAAATAGTGTAATACGCATAAGAAATGAAATGTTGAATTATTCTATATGAATTTTGATGTTGTTTCATTGCATTAATTAACATTTATATCAACTTTTATATTTTATGTGTACTTGCGACACTTGTATAATTATTATTACTATTATTATTATTATGTTAATATAATGAGCAATAATAATATTGCTATATATAGAGTTACGATATTTATAGCTGATCTAATGACAATAACTTTTACAGTTAATGCTATAATAAAATAAGCAAACGGCAAGTATAAATGATCAACTGCTGAATTAATGCATTTCAAATGAAATGTTCTATCTCACTCTCTCTCTCTCTTTGTCTGTCTCTCTCTCTCTCTCTTAATGCAAAAAGCAAATGACGCTGAGCAACTAATCGAATTGGACAGCAGTAATAAGCTGACATCATGCGAGTGACCAAAAAATGATGACGTGCTCAAAATGCGCGCTGTTGTCATATCATACTATCTCTCTCTCTCTCATCTCTCTCTCTCTCTCTCTCTCTTTCTCTTTCTGTCTGTTTGCCTTGGTCTAACTCTATAGTCAATGCAAATTGTGAGACAGTAATAAAATTGCAAACTTGCCGCAATCGTCGCTCTCAATGGAATAATGAGCTCGATGTTGCCAATGCTCACAATGGCCAACAAAAAAAAAAACCGAACAATTGCCGCCAGACAATTTCTTTTTTTTTTTTTCTTTTTGGCGGCAAACGCCTACGCGACTATGGCAGCACACACACACACACACATATATATGCATATGCTATAGTTACACAGTTACATTTGCTACTCATTTTCTAGCTTGTGCTTGAAAAATCATTCATTGAGAACGCGCGTCGCGCACATAAAATCAACAACAGTAACAACAACAACATCAAGCAAGAACAGCAAGAAAATGGCTTTTTATCTATGTATGTCTTTCTCTCTGTGTGTATGTGTGTGTGTAGTAGTAGTAGTTGTAGTTGTAGTTGTAGTTGATAGAGTCGTAGTTTTCGTTAGTTGGCAGCCAAAAAGCTGATTGCACGCGTGGGCGTATTTTTTTTTTGTTTTTTATTGTTGTTGTCTCTGTTGTTTTTCTATCCCAAATACATATTTGTACTATCCCAAGAAAATTGTTGTAAAATACTACGACCCCATTGAGTCTATCTCGCTCTAAGCTTGTGTATGCGTGTCTCTATGTATGTCTAAATCTATGTATGTATATGTGTGTGTGTGTGTGTTTGTTTTTTTGTTTGTTTGTATGTGCGCCATTAAGTTTCATTTTATGACAGCGTCGCGAGAAAACCGAGAAACAGTAGCAGAAACAGTTGACGCAGCGTCTCCACTTTCAAAAACTGGAAATTCCATGAGCGCGTGGGCGTCCTGTCAAGGCAATGTTATAGAGTTCTTTCTATCTTTTACTCAACTTCCATACCATTCCATACTTAAACGCTCCACTGTTCCGTTTCCATCTGTCTCCTTACTCTATCACTCTTCGTCTCTCTCTCTCTGTCACTCTTTAAGCAGAAGCTGTAGCTACTCTGTATGCCCGTCGCACGTCGCTGATTTTTCTTAATGGAATTTATGCGAGTGTGAAATTTATGTTGGCGAAAAATATTACTGAACTGGCAAAAACTATTTTTAGCGTCTCCTGTGCGTAGAAAATAAAGCGAAAGAAAGCAACAACAACAAAGAACAAAAAAAAAATAAAGAAAGACTTAACAGGCGTTGCTTCTGCTTCGCTTTTTTTTTTTTGTTGCTTCTCTGTTTTCTTATGCACGTGTTCGGCGTTCTCTATGAGTGAGAAAAACTGAGACTTTGGATTACACTTCGAGAAAAAAAATCAGATAAATTTAATACACATTTTATATTTATTTCTATTGTAATTATGTTTTTTTTTTATGCCATGATATTTTTTTATATTATATAATTAAATATCAAATAAATCTGATTTAAATAATTTTTAAATATATTTTCATGTTTTATTTAAATTATAATTTCTTTCAGTGTGCGATAACATTAATTGCAGCGCGTGGGAAAAAGTCATTTAGTCAGAGATAGGAACGCATCATTTGGTTCGGCATTGAGCCTTAATTTGTATTGGCATATTTTCGTTCGGTAAAACTTCTTGTTTACATGTTTATTAGCCATTTTAGCTCTTCGCTTATACTCTTCACCTCTATCTCTCTCTCTCTCTCTCTCGCCCTCTCTATGTCTCTCTTTCACTCTTCTTCACTGAGATTTCATCATCGAAATGCCATAGCTTGTGCGTCATGTCATCGGATACAGACGTAAGCATTAAATTCATTTTTATTCACGTGAATTGATTTCATGTCATATATTGCAAAATATATTTATGTATATATAGATTTTAATATCATTTCCGATTATTGCAAAATATAATATACAAATAAATAAAAAAATATTTTAATGTATGTTTCTGTTTTTAAAGAGAAATTTATAAAGCAATAACACAACCTCACAACAATCCAAAAAATTTATCTCTTTACATTGCAAATAAAAGAAAAGAAAAAAAAAGAGAATGCAATCAAAGTTGAAAAACTGTAAAGAGAATTGATGCCAAGCTTGTCTGCTGCACAAGCAAGAAGCCTTGCTGCCAAGCAAATGAAGTGTCTATCTCTTTCGCACGCACGCATGTATGCAAAGATCTTTGACAAGCATGTGAGAGAGTGCAAATTAACGGGGATAAATATCAACAGCAAAAGCAACAACAATATTTTTGCTTGCCTCGCTCTCTACATTTTGACTCTGCAAAGAAAAGAGCGCAGTGTGTAAGAAGAAGCATAGCGGATAGCAGGTGCGTGTGAATTGTAATTAAAACAAAAAAAAACAACATGTAGAAAATATTTGTATTCACAGAATACAGCATAATAATTAACTCTACAAATTCAAATAATATATTATAATAATAATATATAATTATATATTTTAGCCATTTTGATAATAAAATATATAATTATATATGTATGTATAATAAAAATAACTAAAGAGAATTTTTAAAATTTTATAAATAAATATTGATAATTGCACTAAATGCAACCTAATGCTTGTCAAATAATGTAAAACGATACAAAAATTGTGTGTAAATTGAAACAATTGAATTATAATATGAAGTTATATTTGTGCATTTGCTTTGTTTATGTTTATTCTTTTGCTATGTTTTGTTGTTCGCATAACTGTGCAAAGTCAGTTGACATGAAGAGCCAAACCAAAAGAGAGAATGAGAAAATGAGAGACTGGTGCTTATAAAATCGTCAAATTGTCGATTGTCATAAGAGAGACAGAGACAGAGAGAGGAAGAGTGAGAGTGTAAGAGTGAGAGTGAGAGAATGAAATAAGTTGAGGGTCTGTACGTAGTTAGGTCATAATATTATAACTTACAATGCATTGGCCTTTCAAACAGTGACAGCTGCCAGTAAAACGTCAGGCAGGCGAAGGCATGGCAAGCAAAGGCATGGCAAGCAAAGGCACGGCAAGGTAAGAGAATATGTATGCAGTGTATAAGAGACTTTTAAGTGTTGGTTCCGCTAACATAACTTGAGCCTAGCCATGGTTAAGCATTATTATTGTTTTCCATATATTTTCTTTTTTCATTTTCTTTCTATTTTTTTTTTTGTTGGTTTTCACAGGTTGCCTGTCAATAAAAGCCATAAAATGCACAATCCTTTCTATTGCCACAGCGAATGTTGCATAAAATGTCAGCGGGGTTGACAAAACTGGGCGGTGCAATGCAAACGTGCAGGGCGTGAGCACAGCGGGGGGCTATCAAAGGCTGCCTTTCCGTTACAAAAGACCATATTGCCATAGAGTAAGCAGAGTAAGAGGGCCAACGGCAGTAAGCAGTAAGAGAAAGAGAGAGAGAGAGAGTGAAAGAGGAGAGAGAGAGTTGAGTAGGGGCGCTGAAGCAATTCACAATAGTTAGATATGCGCTTTTATTGTCATCATAATTTATGGCTTAGTGCGCCGCGCGGCGTATTGTGGCGTGGGCGTGGCTACTGCCTGCCAAGCGCCCACATATGGCTCGCACATGCATACACACATACACATACACATACACATACACATACACATACACACGTTTACGAGTACATATGTCTTTGAAGCGAACAAATTGCTTTTCAATCAATTGAATTTGCAGTTATTGCACTCAAAAGTTGCTACACAAAAGGTCGCAGCTTGTGGCCCCAAAAGAAATATTACACATACGCCGCGTGCACCAGCATGGCATGTTTAAATGTACGCTATCTCTCCGTCTGTCTCTGTGTGCATCCTTTTCATTCATTTTTACTAGTACAAACTGTTATCGACTTTTGGCTATGACTATGACTATGACTATGGCTTTGGGTTTGGCGTTTTGCTGTATCCATTGACTGGCGAACGCCCCCGAAACGTTTTGTATTACAAATGGAAATTTGTCGACTTTGCCAAATGAAAAAAATAAAAACGAGCAACAATATTTATATATATATATATATATATATATATATGTGTATATATGTACACTATATATGTATAAATGGATTTAGAGAAGTTAGCCGCCGCCGTTGCTGCCACCGACGCCACATGGCGCGGGTGTTGGCTTATTTATGATGTAGTTGATAAATAAAATAAATTTCATTTAAAGCACATTTTGTGCTTATTATATTTATGCTCGCTATTTGTGTCCACAATTTGGGCCGTAAATAATATTTAAATTGCCGGCAGCGACAAAGCGCAATCAACCACCGCCGCCCAACAAATGTAACCCCTTCATGCCACGCCCCCACACAAATATTGCCCATACCCTTAGAAGTAACAGTTAAACTAATGCTGCATAATATGAAATTGCATACTGCACTTGACAGCAGATGCGCTAAGAAGATTTGATTGACTTTGTATCTCAAAGATACTGGAACAGCAAGCACATCTAATATTTGAGATATACTTTTGACATTGACATCTTCTGTAAATGTCAAATGTGGTATAACATCTATTACATGTCTGAGATCTACAGGTGCAGCCTTTCTCTTATGGAACAGCTATGCGATTATGTGCGATGCGATAAGCGAAAAGGCTTGTCACGACTTGAGTAACCATCATTGCAACGACTGTGTGCCACACAACAAAAATAAAATAAAATAAAATAAAAAAAGGGGCAGATAATATACTTAGTATACTATAGCATGCACACCTCCAACTACAAATCCAGATACATGAATATATATGCTTGAGTTGAGCGTTGAGCGTTGAGGCTTCTCTTTGGTTTTGGTTCAACTTTCGAGTGTCGAGTGTTGTATGCCACAGGCACGTTCTAATAATTTTCGGCAAGTGCAACAGAAGCACATGGAAAATGACAAGGATTGAAGTTTATGTACAATGGTATGAAAATATAATAAAATATAAATATTCAAAAATAAAAGAAATCTTAATTTATATGAAAATATACAAAAAAAATATATAAAAATTGTATACAAAATATATAACATATTGTATACAAAATATTTACATGAAATAAACAAAAATTATACATAAATTATAGAAAAGATATACAAAAATAAAATGAAAATTATATACAAAAAAAAAAAATAAATAAATAAATGAAAACTATATTTTAATTTTTTTTTTTCCAAAAATATACAAAAATATAAATATACAAAAAATTTGGAAAAATATAGAAAAAAGGAAACAAAAACTATCAATTTAAAAAAAAAATATTACAATATATTTTATTCGAAAGTATAAATGAAAATATGTATAAAAAAAGTAAGAAAAATTAAATTATATACATATTTAAATATATAAAAAAAATTTACAAAATATATATATAAATATACAAATAGTACAGTAAAAATATCAAGAAATACATGTTTTCATATTTAATATATTTAATAAAGTTTTAATATAATATAAAAAAAATATAAAAATATAATATAATATAAATACAATAAGAAATATTTTGAAAATTTTTTAAAAATAGTATAGTAATATATATAAATAAAAAAAAAATAAAAAATATATAGGTACATTTAATATAAATGAAAAATATATAAAACGTATATAAAATATAACAGAAATAAATATACAAATATATGTAATGTTGAATAAATTATAAAATTAAAAGAAAGAAAGAAAATTGTTCAATTTATACCTCGTCACATTAATAATCTACTTAGCTAACAGGGAAAAGGCTCTCATATATGAGATACATAGCTTAAGCTTCAGCGTCTGTTTCCCATTGTGCGTGTTACTCTACAGTCTATTCAATGCTTTTTTGCCCACTCGCAAATTTTATGGGCGAAACGTGTTCGCAAAATTATGACAAACCGCCATAAAAGTTTCAAAACATTTCAGCACACACTTAGCGGTTGACCAACACACACACACACACACACACATGCACATACACGCACGCAGAGAGACCACACACACACACATCCAGGCAAAAAGAGCTGAAACCTTGCAACTTTCTCTTATGCTTTCAGAATTTATTTAGTTTTTTTTTTTATCAAGTTTTGAGGAAGGTAGCTAAATAAGGCAATATCTAAATTGATGTTAGATTAAAGTGTGAACAATTTAGTTGGCATTGTATTGAAAGCGGAAATGTGTCTTTGTGTCTTTGTGTGTGTTCTCTCTCTCTCTCTCTCTCTCTCTCTATGTTTGTGTGTGCTGTGTGAGTCTGTTGTCTGTTATTTGCCTTGGCCTTATGCTCGTAATTAATAATTATGTTGGCTGTAGGCTGAAACCGACACGGACATTGCCAAAGTCAGTTGCCAAGACAAAGAGAAACAGATATAGAGACAGACAAAATGAAAGAGAGAGAGGAAGAGAGAGATAGAAAGAGAATAGCAGTTAGACTCTGGTTGAAATCAGTCGAGCGCAATCTGTATGCGGCTTTTGAGTTGAATTAGTTAATTTTCAGATAATTTAAGCGTTAAGCATGCGTAGCTCTTCGTTAGTTTGCTTGCAAACATCGCATACACACACACACACACACACACAGTAAGCAATATGCACTGAGAAAAATTATGATAATGAATATTATAAATATTAATTTAATTTATTCAATTAATCGATGTAAATCAATCGCAAATTGTAACTTATTTCAAGCAAATTTAAAAAGTTTTAGAGTATATAAAAATAAAAAAAAAGAATATACATAAATACACAAAAAAATATACAAAAAAAATATAGAAAAAATATAGAAAATATAATAATATAAAATAAAATGAAAAATAAATGTCAAAAATATTAAAAATATTAAAAAAAAATAAAAATATATATATATAGCAAGAAATCAAAATAAAAATATATAAAATAAATCAAGCAAGTTCGGCAGTCATCAAAGAAAACTTTTTCGCAGAAATTCAATTATCGGCCGATTGTTCCTATGGCAGCTTCATGAGGAGTATGTCTATCAAGTTTCACTGAGATAGCTTTAAACCTGAAAGACTAGTTTGTGTTGAACCAGAAGGACTGACGGACAAACGGACATTTAGATCCTGTTAATTATGCTGCTCAAGAATATATAAACTTTGTTGAGCCTACTACTCCTCCTAAGGGACGTTACAAACTCTTAGCCAAAATGAATATACTTTCTGCAGGGTTATGAAAAACATACAAAAAATATTTATAGTTAAACAAAACTTTTTTTAAACTTTATATTAGAAGCTGTGTTCTTAGTTTTGATATATAAAATAAGTTTTGCTTAAATTGTATATTATTACAATTATTTTTATGATTATATTACATTAAGTCTCTTTTTTCTCACAGTGTATTGTGTAACAAAACCATTGTCAATTAGTTGCCGTTAAGCGACTCCCATTTAACAGCTTTGTGTCCAGCATCCTGCTGTGCAGGACACACAGAGAGTCAAAGTAAGAGAAAGAGAGAAAGGGAGAAAGAATGAGACAGAGAGTAAAAGAGAGTGAGAGAGAGAGAGAGAGAGAGAGAAGTAGGGACTGTCCACACAAGTTTTGGGCTGTTGCAATTTCTATGTATATGAACTTATAACATTATATATATATACATATATATGTATGCATGTGTGTATGTGTGTGTGTGTGTGTGTGTGTGTGTGTGTGTGTGATTGTGCTAAACATGCCCAATTAAAACTAACGGGATTAGACTAATGCCATACGCACTCGAGCGCAGTTTGGCTTAATTAAATCGCCTGTCAGTCGAGTCTCAAGTTGTCAATTAGACATTTGCCTACTATCATCTAACTCTCTTCTCTCTCTCTCTCTCTTTCTCTTTCTCTCTATCTGTCCTTTCACTCTCACTATAATGACACGCCCCTCTCTCTAGACGATTTAAAATGCCTATAAATAAGCATCTATTGTTATTTATTTATTTATTTTTAGGCGCTTTAGGCCGATAATATTATCGCACGTGTTGCGTATCGAAAGCTACGTAAATATTTACCAACGAAATTGAGCAACGGATTAGATTGCAACAGGACGTAAACAGCAGTCAGGATGCCATGGGAAAGGGGCAAAGGCGGAAAGGAGCAAAGCCAAAGCCATAGCTATAGCTATAGCTAAAGCCAAGACGAACTTGTAGACGAGATGCGTCTGAGAAGTTAAGTAAATAAATGCGATAAATATACCGCCAGGACAAAGTCAACAGTTGGCAAGTCAGGCGTAATGCCACACACACACACATATATATATGTACATATATGTGCACACACACTAACACATTGGCATTAGCACACTTGGTTTAATATTTAATAAGTGTGTTTGCCGAAAATTTCATCATCGAGTGGCAAAGAAAAAAAAAAATAATAAAACCAAAATTCACTTGAAATTACAAGTATTACAAAGATATACTTCCAGATATATAATATTACACAGAAACAAATTATTCTTGCACACTTTGCCAACAAATTTGACTAAATAAATTACTTAAAAAATATATTTTAGCAAATTTTCAGCATTTATGCTAAAGAATTTTAAATTTTTTACAATTTGCATTTATTTTATATGTGTATGTGTAGATAAATATTTTTACACTTTATATAAATTTATATAGTAAATAATTGGTTAAACTATATTAAATTATAGTTTTTTATTTTTGTATTATTTTATTTTAATCTTTTTTTTATTAATTAATTTTGTTAATTTATTTTTTGTTATTATTTTGTTTTTTTATAAACTAGTATTTTTATTAATTTTTTATTTTTGTTATTTAATATTTTTAAATCAATTTTTTTTCTTAAATTATTAATTAATTTTTTTAATTTATTTTTTGTTATTATTTATTTTATTATATATTAGTATTCTTATTAATTTTTTATTTTAGTTATTTATTATTTTTAAATTAATTTTTTTTCTTAACATTTTATTTTTTTAAATAAAAATTTATTAAAATAAAATTCAATTCTTTTTGCATTATTATTTTTTTTTTAATTTTGCTGTATAAACAAAATTTATAAATAATTATTTTTTAATTTATTTTTTTTTAATTAATTTCTTTTTCTTAAAAATTGTTTTTTCAATTTTTTTAACATAAAAATATATTTTTTTAATTTGTATTATGTATGCATATAGTTTTATAAAAATCTAATTTTTTTAGTAACATATTTTTTTTGTACATTTTTATTATATGTTTAATATATACATTTCTCTTCATGTACACACAAAAAAAAAAAAAACAGTTCTAAAAACACTGCTTGGCAACAAGACTAAAATTGAGTACACACAAGAAACTTCAAGTTAACTAAAAATCTGAAATTCATGCTGTACAGAATGTCCTTGTAGCATAGAATGTCCTTGAGTGAGTGAAAGGGAGAGAGAAAGACAGTCTTTAATTACTTTACATGCGAAACAAAAGGCATCTATTGGTGGGGCAAAAATTGAATTACGTGGCAGGTAGAACGTACAACAAGGAAAACAGTTTCTTTTCGTAACGTTCGAACTTCTTCTGCTGCTGCTGCTGTTAGTGCTGTTCCTGCCTCTTTGTCTTCGTCCTAGTCGTAGTCTTGCGTTATGCTTTGTATTTATTTTGCTATCATTGACGTTTTCATCGCCGTCGTCGTCGTCGTCGTCGTTGTCGTTGCTGTTGTCGTTGTCCTTTGAACGATGCTCTTTAGCTAGTCAAACAACGCCCACGCCGGACTCAAACATTTACTTATAATGATCTATGTGATTAGTTGCAAAAAGCATTGCCTACTTTTCAGGGCGTGCCTCTACTATTTATTTCTGGTGGGGGAGAGGCACAAATTGAATTATGTTGTAAGTTGTTTGTCTTCTTGCTCTTGTGGTTGCTGTTGTTGCTCTTGTTGTTTATAGGTAAATTGTTGCTGTTGTAATAATTGCTTTAGTTTTTGGCCATTGATTTTGAATGAGGCAAAGGGTCTTGTTTTCGCTAGTGGGCGTAATTTATGACGCTATGTCAGCTATGTGGGCGTGTTTAATGCCAAAGGACAAATGTGCCTCATAATATGCTAATTTGTTTTGCTGGACAGCGAGTTATTCTTGCTCCTGTTGTTGTTGTTGTCCCGGTGAGTTTTATAGTTAATGCAAAATGATGCCGTGACATCACAGCAACAACAGCAACAACAAATATGAACATGATGAGTAAATGACAAAGTCGACTCGAGTCACAGTCTATTGCAAAAGTTGTTAAACGCTGAAAGTTTTTTGCGCCCACGGAGTTGAGCCTAGCCGCTCGCATGTCCTTGACCAAAGAAGAGTGAGAACGTAGAAAGAGAAGATTGAGAAGCAAGGGAATCTTTTAGTACTTGACAAAAAATTATAACACAACAAAAGTAACAGAAGCATCAGCAACATCAACATCAACAGCAACAGCAACAAGAAGAAGAAGAATGAGTATAACATCAATGTCTCTGTCTCTCAATCTGTCTCTTCTGTATCTCTGTCACCGAGCATGACAACCAAATAAAAAAGTTTTTGAGCCTCCCAAAAATAAATAAATACAAAAAAAAAAAAAAACCAAATAACAGGAGAAAAACTTTTCAGAGTATGATGAACGTCATCAACGGCAAATCAAGCGAGCAAACAAATAAACAAACTGGCAGCTAGAAATGAATATAAAACTCATCAACGTCATCAAAATGGCAGGCAGACGTTTGTCGACCCAAAACACCAAACAAAAGACAGACAATAACAACAGCAGCAACAACAACAGGAACAACAACAGGCAGAACAACAATAATAATAACAATAATGAAATGTAACAGTTACAGTTATAGCTACAGTTAGATTTACATTTCCATTGCGATTCGTTTTTAAGTGCCGCTCACACAAAAAGCTTCGAGCGCAAAACAACAACTGCAGCTAAAATAAAGAGTGAGCGCAGCGCTATGTAGAGAGAGAGAGAGAGAGAGAGAGAGAGAGAGCTATGTATATAGAAGTGTAAAGTATAAAGATAGGCGGCATCAGCATCAGCATCGCGCTTACTCGCACTAACAACTGCAGCTAAGCCAAGCGGAAGAGCGTAAAACAGAATGAAGCAAGGGAGACGACGTTGAAAATAGTGAGGCGCTGCTGCTGCTGCTGCTTAGCTTTAAGCATAGTTACGTATATAGTGAGTGAGAGTGAGAGTATTTCTACTGTTCCTTGACATTTCACTCATTTGCTAACTACTTTATGTGTTTGCTGTTAAGTAAAGAGAGCAAGATCAATTCATAACATAGCCAAAAGAGAGACAAAGACTGCTGAATTTTTTACAGCTTTATCGATCTGTTGAAAGCAGCTGAAGCTGATGAAAATATAAGAGCGTAAATAAAATATAAAACAAAGCATTGTTTTCATTGCAAGGAGAGCACGAAATTGAAAAGGAATATGAAATTTAGAAAAGTTCTTTTTCTCTTTCTTCTCCTTTCTCCTTTCAAGATGAACATTCTCGTAAGTTTTATATTTTGGTTTCTTTTTGCAGATCCGGCCAGCTTTTCCGCCACATCATTTTCCGTCTTTACTCATTTCGTATGCAGGCAAACTGAACCGCACTTGGCATTACTTAAAGCAAATACTGCACTACAATGACCACAGGATTTGCATAAAGCGCAGAGCCAGCATTGTCCTTGCAGCTGTGATTCGATTAAGCGCCAACTGCACACATATACACATACATACGCAGAGTGGCAACAGACAACAAGGATAAAGTACAGACTGCTGCCACTATGCCTTGAACTTGACTAAGAGAATACGAGAATATCCTGGCCAGGCTCAAAAGTTCTCGCCGCATTTGGCCCGAAAAGCATCTGCTTGCATTTACAATTGTTTGCAGCCTTCTCTCTACTTCATGCAATTTATTTTAATTTCGTTTAGTTTTGTTTACTTTTTCCCTACAATTGTTAGTTG
This sequence comes from Zaprionus obscuricornis, assembly GCA_037044475.1. Taxonomy (NCBI): domain Eukaryota; kingdom Metazoa; phylum Arthropoda; class Insecta; order Diptera; family Drosophilidae; genus Zaprionus; species Zaprionus obscuricornis. Next base: position 6,621 of record JBAMBR010005298.1, on the reverse strand, counting down.
TAGGAAAAAGTTCATTTGTTTAAGCTAAAGTGTTCTTTGTTTATCTTTTCGAACACAGAGCTATTGATTCAATTAACTAACTAATTAAGTTTTGCTACTGGCAAATACTTGCAATTTCGAATAAACTCAAAGTTTTATTCTAATTATAGAAGTTATTTTTATTTATTGTGTAGATTAACAATTATTTAAATAAATATTACAAATATATAAAATCAATAAGATATACATTAAAAAAGTGTTAAAAATATAAAATAAATATTATATAAAATAACTACGTAAATAATTAAAATATTTAAAAAATGTTATAATTTATAAAGTATAAAAAATATTAATTAATATTAATATTTAACATAAATAATCCAAATCAATATGTAAGTTTCTATAAAACACTTAAATTTCGGAAAAAATAAAAAAAATATATAAATCATGAATAAATAAAATTAAATTAATATTTTAAGAAAAATTAAAAAAAAATTAAAAAAAATACAATTATATAAAATATATTAAGAGTATATAAGAATATACAATATATATATTTAAATTATAAATAAATTATAAATATAAAATATATATTTCAATTATATACAAAATTTGTAATAATCTTTAAAATAATTTTTATTTTTATTTTTTAATTTATGTTAATAAAACAATATAAACAAAAAAAAAAACAAAAAAAATTTTTAAATATAAAAAAATGCATTTAAAATATGAAATAAATCAATAAAATCTATTTAAAAAAAAAATATTTAAAACATTTAAAAAAATGTTAAATTATATCAAATATATAAAAAATATTAAAAATATTTAACATACGTAATCAAAATAAATATGTAAATATATATAAAAATATATTTATAAATTTTCGATAAAAAAAAAATATAAATCATGTATAAATTAAAGTAAATAAAATTAATATTTTGAGAAAGAATAAAAATAATAATACAATTGTATAAAATATATTAAGAGTATATAATAATATGCAAAATATTATGTAATAAAAATATTAATGTAATTAATATGTATTAAAATTATAAAAAAATATGTAAAATATATATTACAAAAATATATAAAATTTGTAATTATGTTAAGATACAGTTTCATTTATTTTGAAAATTAATGTTAAAATATACAAAAACAAAAGAATACATATATACTATATATATCACAAAAATCTCTTATTATAACAAAAATCGTAATTGCTTAATTATATAAAAATGACAAAAGTAATTAATTAATAATGTGTCAAAATTACAAACTCAATTATATAATCTTGAAATAATTATTTGTAGACTTGTTTATGTTTTTGTTTTTGTTTTCTTTTTTTTTTTTTTGGTTTTCTCTGGCTATGAGCTAACATGGGAATATATTGCATACAGTATACAAATGTATATAATTCATGTCAAGGTATTTTCAGCATGTGCTTGACTTGATTAAGTAATCTAAAGCTTAATTCATATTCATTTATTCCTTCTGTTTATTTTTGCTCTGTGTGTATGTTTTTTTTTTGCCAGTCGTATGTAAACTTCTTGAAACTTTCGTTTACTTTGGAGCACACGCTATTAATATATATATTTATATATATATATATATATATACCATATATGTATATATTATATATATATACGAATCGTATGTAGATGAGATATATATACAGTTATATATATAAAGTTATTGTTATATATCTTTTAATGTATAATTCATAAAGTTTTACCTAATCTATTTTTACGCTCAGCTTCATATATTAATTGTTATTTTTGTTTTCAAAATTACGTATACGCACTGCAGAATGAGAGAACAAAACGTGCCGCAAGAAAGAAAAAAAAAAAACTATCTAAAAATAATCATAAAAATTTTTACCATACAATATAAAGTTGATTTTAATGCTGTTTTTTTTTTCAATGTCAACTGTTACGTCTGTCTGTCTCACTATCTCTCTCTCTCTCATTCTATCTCTCCTCCGTTCGCTGTATGTGTTTCTCTTTCACACTCAAAAACTTGAACAGGCAGGCAAAAGTTTTTTTGAGTGCCAAGTTGACTTGAGGCTGGCAGTCTGGCAAACTGGATGGTTGGATGGCTGGCAGGCAGAAAACTGAAAACAGAAAACAGAAAACTGACTAAAGGGTTTCACAGTGCGCCATAAATCAGCTGATGTTTTGCTGCTGAGTGCAATTCGGGACACACTGAATATACACTGTGAATATAGTCAAATACGCATATAACTCTCATATATACCAAACACATTTATATATATATATATATATGGCATATGTCACATGACCATGAACTGTCGGTCTAGTTAGCTTTGGCTTTGCTGTCTTTTGCTTCGCTTTCAGTAGTTTTACGTTTGTATTCGGTGCTTTGAACTCGTCAGCAATAAATATACACAAACATACACACACACACACATCATCATCTCTCTCTCTCTCTCTCTCTGTTTGTGTCACTGTCTCATTCTTTGTTGCTATTTGCTTTTTACGACATTCATTTGAATACTTGAAGAGTTAGAAACCAAAAAACGATGACGACATTCTCATCAGTCCACTTAATATTAAATGTCACTGATATAACAACATGCTGTACATGCACTGCAACTTTGAACTGTGAACATGCTGTGACTGCTACTGTCATTCCAAGTGTAAGTGCTACTAAGACTGCAACAGTGAATGCTACTGTGATGTTCACAGCTGCTGTGACTTATAATGTTACTATTGCTGCTGTCATTGCAAATTTATTTAACTGCTAGTGTGATAGATACTGTGATTGTCACTGTGACTGTCACTGTGACTGCTAATGTAACAGCTTCTTTAACTTATATTGTAACTTTTGCAGTATCTGCTACTGGGACTGTAATTGTGAGTGAAAGTGCAGCTGTGTCTGATACTGTGATTGCTACTGCGATTATTATTATGCCTGCTGAAGTAACTGCTACTGTAATACATGCTGTGACTGCTACTATAATTTGAACTGTTACTACTAGTGTGACTTTAACTGTTAATTTGACTGAAACTCCTGTAACTGTTACTGTGACTAAAACTGCAACTGTAAGTGTAACTGCTACTGTGACTTTAGATACTGTGAATATTATTGTAATTGTTACTGTTTTAGATATTGTGACTGCTACTGTTCTATTGTAACTGCTGCTGTAAATGTTACTATCACTGCTGCTGCAACTGTTACTGTTCCTGTTATCTGCACTGTGACTGCAACTGTTACTGTGAATGCAATTATTACCGTGACTGCAGTTGCTGCAGTGACTACTGCTACTCTGACAGCTAAGGTGACTTTTATTGTGACTGCGACTGTAACAGTGACAACGACAGCAAGTGTATGACGAAATGTTAATGACGACTTTGCTGCGTGTTTTGACCAGTAAATTGTTTGCCTACACATATTAAATACAACAAATAGGTCAAAATAGTCAATAATCAATATCAAATGCAAAGATAACGCAACGCTGCAATGCTTATAATTACAATTTCTCTATGAATATACATACATTCACATAGAACAGTAAAGAAACCAAAAATTATTTTTTCAATTGTTTGCAATACAAGTTATAGCTGACAGTGCAACAAAAGCAGACAAATTGAAGTTAATTGCAAGTGAAAAGAACAATTGAAATTGTTGAATGGCAATTCAATTATTAGAACAAAATATTGCAATAATTTCACTAATAAATCAAATCACAAAATTTATGCAATTTCCATTTGTTGATTTACATTCGAAATTGTTGTGATAACAAAATAAATGAAATACACAAAAATTTCTATATATATAATAATATCATATATATATATATATATATATATATATATATATATATATATATATTTATATAGAGGTATATAGTGGCGAGTGTAAATAGTTTAGGCCTGTAAATAGATAAAAGATAGTTGAGAGAGAGAGAGAGTGAGGAGGAGTGAGAGAGAGAGAGTCAGAGTAATCAATATGTATGCCTATGAATTGAGCTGACGGCTGGCGCGTGCGAGTAATCAAAATGACATTTGTTGCGGTCGCCATACGCTGCTGCTGCTACTGTTTGTTGCTGCTATTGCTGCGTTGCGCTGTTAAGTATGCTATAATTTTTTTGTATCGCTGAGCTGCGAGCTAGCAATGCGGGCGTCAGATAATGGGCGTGTCGGCGGCGCGTCGTACATTGATTTGCGCAAATCAGTAACGTAATTGCTAGTGAAATGTTAATTGGATCAACATGAAACGAAAAACTGAACGCCTGCAAATGCCACAACAGCAACAACAACAACAACAGCAGCAGCGACGTCAACGATGACGTTGCAATCAATCAAATTTTCATACAGTTCATTCAATTTAAAATGACGTCGCCTCTCAACTTAATAAAGTTTAATTAATTTTTGCGGCGCGTTTAACTGTAGGCGTGCCAATCGTGCCAAACAATCGACAAAACAACCTGTCTCACTCACACACACACACAAAAACACACACACACAGACACATTTGCATACTCTTTTACTTACACAGTCTTCGCACAACGTTTACAATTCAACGGCGCAATAATTTCTAATTAATTCAAGTGAGCAGCAAGCAATAAGCTCTAATTCCCAGTCTGTCCATCTCTTTCTCATTTCAACCCTCTCTCTCTCTCTATCAATGTCTGTCAAATTAATTCATTCAATCATTTGTAATTATGTTGATTTTACCTGCAACTATTGCATAACATATATAAATTTCTATTAAATTGACACATGCAATCTTTCTCTCTCTCTCTTTCACTCTCTCTCTCTCTTTTCACTCTCTCTCTCTCTGTATAGGCAGCATTACACAAATTAGTTTATTTAATGTTGAATTTATCACATTGCATATTTACGATTGCAGAGAAAGAGTATTTAATGTTTTATGCATTAGGTTTTTTTAGAGCTTGTCCCGATCAGTGCCGATTATTGCCGCACTAACGCATCTCTCTTTTTGGCTATTTATCCTTCGGCGCAAGGACTCGGCTCGGCAAAGTCTTAGCTTTTGCCCGGCGTTTCGATGCTGCACAGCAAGTTTTCTTTTTTTTGAGCATACTTCAGTGGCAAACGGGGCGTGGTAAGTGGTAAGTGGCAAGTGGCAAGTGGGCGTACTGGGGCGTACGATGGGCTCGCATACCTTGCCCGAAGGACTCTGGCCAAAATCAGAAATGTCAATATTTCCAGTTGAGCGCGGCAAAACAAGCGGCTTGAAAGACTGAAAGACTGCACAGCGACAACAACGACGTCGACAACATTTCTTTTTTTTTTGGATTTTCGTTTTTTTTGTTTTTTTTTTTTGTGTGCCGGAAACTAATTTAAGAAAATTATTCGCAACGCAAAAAGAGCAAAGGCAAAGGAATAGGAACAGGGATACGAATAGGGATACGGCGTGCCTGAAGTGACAGTTTGCAAGGTGTGAGGTTATGTTGACTGGACAACTGGCAACTGTTTTTTTTCTCTTCTCTCTCTATCTCTCTCTATCTCTCTCTATCGCTCTTCCTCTACAACTGTCTCTTGATTTTGCTTTTGCTTTTGCAATGTCTTGTGGACAGATAGAAACCCGATTTGCTATTTGAAGCGGAAGTGACCCTTGAAGTTTGATTTTATTTGTGCGGCGTTGCCGTTGGCAAACAGATTTGAGCAGCAGCAAAAGCAAAAGCAAAAGGCTCCTGCTGCCTGCCACTTGAAATGAGCAACAGCAGTAGAGAACTGTGAACATGGTCATGGACATTGCCAATGCCATTTGTGTTGTCCCCCGCGTCAGTTATTGTTCACATATTTTATTTATTTATTTATTTATTTGTTGCTCTGTTCAATTTTTAATCAACGGCTTTTGGCTTCTTGGCAGCACTTCCTAGCAGCACATTTTATGCAATTTCCTGTTTGGCTGTAGCTAAAGCTCAAATAGCAAAAGGCAAAAACGCAAAACAGAATGACAACAAAAAAAAAAAAATTTATATAATAAAAATAAAAATAAAGAGAAAAATGAATATATATATATATATATATTTTTTTTTTTCTATTGCTGCTGCTTGCCTATTTTTAGGTGCCATCCTAGAGAATTCAATGTCAACGACAGCTGCAACATTATATAGAGTTAGCAGGGAATTCTACAACTGCTGGAAACGGAAAACTGATGGGGAACAAAAAAAAAACAACGTAGACAAGAGAACGGGAAGAGCTGGGAGCAAAAACAAGGAATCACTTTTGAGACTTTGGTAGCTTCAACTGAATAGCAATTGGCAAACAGACAGACTGACAGTCAGACAGACAAACATAAACATACAGACCGACAGTGGCGGATGTCCGTTAAGTTGCCATCAAGTGCAAACTTGAACATAAATAGTTAAGACACGTTTTATAATGAACAAACTGTTTGATGGCTCGATAGCCAACGGTACGTTCGACAGACAAAGACAGGCGACAGACAAAGACAAACGACAGACGAAAGACCAGCGGAGAATACACTTATTTTAAGTGCAAAAATCTGTGCAATCATTTTCTAGAGTGTGCTAAAAATTATCAAAAGCCTTGAATAGAATTTTGTATAATAATATGCTTATACTATAATTATTTTATACTATTATTATTTATAATTTATTCAATTTTACTTGAACTCATTTTAATTAAATTA